>RJWK010050849.1:0-16143 GCA_004363435.1 Platanista minor | reverse complement strand
AAAAAAAAAAAAAAAAAAAAAAAAACTTGTAAAAAAATGATTCAGGATGCCTCAGATAAGTGAAAAGGTTTTTCTTGCACCATCTCACTCCCAGGGCAGCTGTAGGATGCTGTGTGAGCACCGGTATCTCTAATTCTGAGCCCTCTCTGGTGCTCTATTGCCAAGTCCCCAACATTCTCCTAAATATCCCACAGGCATATCTAATTCAGCGTGTTCACATCTGAACTGGTCTCTCCATCCTGGCCCAGCGCCCCCCTCCCCAACCCAAGCCTGCTTCTGCACCTCCATCACCATCTCAGTAAACAGCGCCACCCCATACAGCCACCCAAGCCACTGACCTAAGAGTGAAGGATGCCTCCCACTCCTTCACCCACGGCTCCACTTGATCCTCAAGTTCAGCCCGTTTTACCTCCCAAACGACCCTCAAATCCTTCTCTCATCCATCCTGGAATAGAACAACTGCTTCTCCACTGGATTTTCTGACAGCGAAAACTGCCACTCCACCCCACTGCCACCATGAGAAATCAGCCCAGCTGCAACACTCCCCCGCTTAAACCCTTCCAAGGAATTCCTTCACTTGCTATTCAGGCTCCTTCTCGGTCTGTCCCTGGAGGCCCTCTCCAGTATGATCTCTGGTCATTCTGCCCATAGCCCACTCACCCGTGCTTTTGTGATACCGGTGACTTGCAGTTCTCCTGACTTCCCTCCTGACTCTGATACTTGCTATGTCTCATCTTCAAATGCTGCCCACCTCCCACCCATTCTCTATGGAGCTAACACCCACCTGTCCTTAACATGACGGCCAACTCATTTGAAAGCTTTCTTAGAACCCCCATCTAATGTACTCGCTGCTCTTCTGGAGTCTCATCACCCCCGTGCTTACCTCTGTGGTATCACTTGGGATGCTGTGGGGTCATCAGCAACCTTCTTCCTTCCCTCCTTCCTCTCCACACCCCATCCTGTGGGATCCTTGAAGCAGGGACACTGTCACTCGATCTCTCTCACTTCCAGAACAAGGTCTAGGGAAGAATAGATGCTTGGTACATGCCTGACTGCTGAATGAGCACGTGAATTAATAAACAAGTTATGTAGAAAGTGTAAAACCCTATTCAGATGGAGTCATCCCCCAAAGGGGTGGAGAAAGGGTGGTAAGAAGCTGAGCTCAGGGCATGGACTGCTCAGACGAATCAAATAATCTGGACAGTTCAGTCACCACGTGCCCAAGAGATGTGCGTTATCCGAGAAATGAAATATATTCGCCCACCCCCAAAACTCAGTCAGGCTGCAAGTACACGCTTTGAAAAATATTCTGTAAAAATACAAAGCAGATATTCTCACTGATACCATAGTCAAACAGAGTAAACCCAGAGGGGAAAACAAAATCCTTTGTGAAAACTTCTGTTCTTGTCGCGATTGCCTAGTGCCGAGGATCAGACACTTACACAAACCAGCGTGAATCAAAAGGTGGCTTGGGGGGTTTTGATTATTTGTTTGTCGATGTTGTTTCTAATGGTCCCAAAGTAAGATTGTATAGAGCTGAGAAGCACAGCTCTGGACAGAGACCCCATAGATCCAAAGCCAGTTCTGTCACTTTCCAACAGTGAGACGGAGGCAGGCAGCTCCTTCTCTGAGCCTGCGTCCTCACATTCAAATGGGGTGAGAATAGAATGGAGCATAAGGTTGTCAGGGAGGTGATCTGAGATCGTGTATGTAAAGACCGAGCACAGCCAAAGAAGGTGATGTGAGATGACGTATGAGAAGGTATATTCGCCAACACAAATAAATGCCTGCTCACCAATAAATGTTCTAAGTTTTATTCAGGAGAATGTTCCAGAACCCTCCTGGAGAAAGGAGGGTGAATGGGGATCCCAGCAGTCGGCATCTCCATTTTGCCTTCTCAGCTGATCTACCCCATTTATCTCCCTCCTCAGGCTGACTCCCTCCATTGACAGCCTCTGTTCCCCATCCTCCAGCTTGGCTGGGTCTCCAGCCTGCCATGATCCTGACCTTCCCAAGGGTTCCTAGTGAAGCAGCCCCAGGAAGAGTCAGTCTCCCTGAGCACCAGCACGTCATTCCTCGGGGAAAGACAATGCTTGGAACGGCAGGAGATCAGGTGTACAAACCTGGACCAGCTATTTGTGGGGGACAGGGAGGGCAGGAGAAAGGGTGGAGAAAGGACAGGGTTACCTCTCATCACCACGAGTTTTAGGAATCCCAGCCTCACCACTTACAAACTGTGTGAGTTGGGCACACAGCTTAATCTCTTTGAGTCTCCAGTGCCTTATCAAGTGAAGTGAAGATAATCCTGTATTTTTTCACATTTTAGCATCCTGAAATTGAGATGTGCCTTACAACTAACTGATGTTTGTGTTTAATGTGACAGTGGCCCTGACCCCCCCCCCCAAATTAATAAATGGATGTTGAGTCTTAGAATCAAGGACTTACGGAACAAGACCTATTACACAAGATTATGCTGCAGATTGCATGAGCCAATGCCAGTAAGGGCTTAGCAAAGTGTCTAGCATATGGGGAGATGCCAATAAAGGACCTCCATGTTATCACAAACAGGGCACTGAGACTCTCTCCCTGTGAGCAGGAGCCTAAGTAGAAGAGGCTACTTTTGGAAGGGCAGATGTCTGGGAAAGGCATGACTGACATGTCAGACAGCTCCAACCAGGTAGAAAGCTGGCAGTTTGAGAATTTGCTGAGAAATAACCACAAGTTCAAGAATGGAGTCTTATTTGAAACAGGGCTTGCTAAGAACAGAGGGGCTGGGCAGGGCAGTGCATGGAACCTGGTCTGAGAGTAGGAGAACTGGGTCCCAGTCCCTTCCCCACCACTGCCTCATTGTGTGACCTTGGATAAATGCCTTGGTTGGGTTCTCCCAGAATTAGACCCAGCAAAAGGGGTCGAAGTGCAAGTGGTTTGTTTGGAAGGTGAGGGAAACACTGGCAGGGATGTGGGGAAGTGAAATAGGGAAGGGAAGGCAATCAATAAAGGGTGCGTTATTGCACCAGTTACTGCAGTGGGCAATAGAGCTTCATCCCACTAAGGAAACACTGGTGTTCAGGGTAGACATGCAGCCAGCGTTATCCCATCCTCAGGGAGCAAGGAGACTGAGCATTTATGTACCAACTCCAGTCAGTCATTGGTTAAGGACTGCTCCGGAAGATCACTTAACTCCCTGGGCAGTTTTGTGAGGTGCAGAGGTGGGAAAAGTGAGCTTTGACAACCAGGGAAACCCTCAGGCACAGAAATGCAGGTTCTGGCAGATGTGAGTTAATGTAAGTGGGCTGAAATGGTAATGACAAGGGGAAATGGGCAAGGTACTAACAGCATCTGCTGCAGAAAATGTATCCCCGTTAGTCTCAGTTCCCCATCTGTGAACTGGGAATAATACAACCTAACTTGAAATTGTATATTTCTATTCTTTGCTGTAACCCTATGTCTTCAACCTGGGTATATCAATCTAGATTCAATCAGGAGAGAAAAAACACATAGTAATTTAAACAGGGAAAGTTTAATATAAGAAATAGTAACTATAGCAAGTGGGAGTACATCAAACTAAAGAGCTTTTTCAAAGCAAAGGAAATCATCAACAAAATGAAAAGGCACACTACTGAATGGGAGAAAATGTCTGCAAATCATATATGTCATACGGAGTTAGTATCCTGAATATATAAAGAATTCATAAAACTCAATATTTTAAAAACTCAGTAAAAAATGGACAGAGGATCTGAATAGACATTTTTCTAAAGAAAAATACAGACGGCCAACAGGTACATGGAAAGATGCTCAACATCACTAGTCATCAGGGAAATGAAAATCAAAACCACAATGACAGGGACTTCTCTGGTGGCGCAGTGGTTAAGAATCCATCTGCCAATGCAAGGGACACAGGTTCAATCCCTGGTCCGGGAAGATCACACATGCCACGGAGCAACAAAGCTCATGAGCCACAACTACTGAGCCTGCACTCTAGAACCTGTGAGCCACAACTATTGAGTCCGTGTGCCACAACTACTGAAGCCCAGGCACTCTAGGGCCCGTGCTCCGCAACAAGAGAGGCCACCGCAATGAGAAGCCTGCACACCGCGACGAAGAGTAGCCCCCGCTCGCTGCAACTAGAGAAAGCCCTCTTGCAACAACCAAGACCCAACGCAGCCAAAAAAATAAAAAATAAAATATAATTAATAGATCAGCGATGCTTGACCACCTGGAATCACACATGCTAGTGACCTAGGCTAGAGCTTTAAAAAAAAAAAAAAAAAAAACCGGCTTCCCTGGTGGCACAGTGGTTGAGAGTCCGCCTGCCGATGCAGGGGACATGGATTCATGCCCCGGTCCGGGAAGATCCCACATGCCACGGAGCGGCTGGGCCCGTGAGCCATGGCCGCTGAGCCTGCGCGTCCAGAGCCTGTGCTCCGCAACGGGAGAGGCCACAACAGTGAGAGGCCCACGCACTGCAAAAAATAAGAGGTAACAATAGTTGGCGAGGATGTGGAGGAAAGGGAACCCTCCTACACTGTTGGTGGGAATGTAAATTGGTGCAGCCACTGTGGAAAACAGTATGGATATTCCTCAAAAAATTAAAAATAGAACTACCATATGATCCAGCAATTCCACTCCTGGGTATTTATCCAAAGAAAACAAAAACACTAATTCAAAAAGATATACACACCCCCATGTTCACTGCAGCATTATTTACGTTAGCCAAGATATAGAAACAAGTGTCTATCAACAGATGAATGATAGAAACAAGTGTCTATCAACAGATGAGTGGATAAAGATGTGGTATACGTATACAATGGAAAATATTGTTGATTCAGCTATAAAAAAGAATGAAATTTTGCAGTTTGTGACAACATGGGTGGACCTGGAGGGCATTATGCTAAGTGAAATAAGTCAGCCAGAGAAAGACAAATACTGTCTGCTCTTAGATGTGGAATCTAAAAAGCAAACAAACAAACCCAAGCGCATAAAGAGAACAGAGTGGTGGTTGCCAGAGATGGGAGGTGGAGGGTGGGCAAAATGGGTGAAGAGGTCAAAAGGTACAAATCTCCAGTAATAAAATAAGTAAATCCTGGGTATGTAATATAGTGAGCAGCATGGTGACTCTAGCTAGTGATACTGTATTGCATATTTGAAAGTTGCTAAGAGAGTAGATTTTTAAAGTCTTCATCAAACACACACAAAATTTTTTGTAACTATGCATGGGGACAGATGTTACCTAGACTTATTATGGTCATCTTTTAGCAATACATATATTGAATCATTGTTATACACCTGAAACTAATATATTATATGTTAATTATACCTCAATAAAAATAATGTTTAAATTTTAATAAAATTAGAATACAAAACAAACCAAAAACCCAGTAACTATAACAGGAGTAACAAGAGTTATTTTTATAGGAACAACAAAGGGTAAGTAAAGAGAATCCTAAAGTATATCAGAGTAGCAGCTATAAGGAGTAGCCAGGACCACCCAAGGGCTGAGATACAGCCCCCAAGGAAGAGCCCCAAACCCTCACCCCTTGTGCTGAGATCCAGAACTTGTTGGAGAGGGTCTGGGTGAGTTCCATGCAGAGGCAGAAGAAACGGCCCTCTTTCTAGCTCTGTGTCACATCTGGACCTAAAGCCTAAAAATGTGTAACAACAATTTTCTTAAAATTCTGTTCATGATTATCTTACCTTGGGACAAATTAAAAATCAAATAGGGGGCATGTTCATATTCTCCAAGAGCTGAGATAAGAAAGCAAAAGGAACTTTATGTTCATGGACAAATGCTGAGGTAAACACATGTTTGTTTCTGGCACGACTATATTTTGATGTACTAAGAAAGATAGAAGTGGCTGACCAATGGGCAGCTGGACCCTCACTTCTACTAGACAACGTTGGGAGTGTGAGAGCCAACGGGAAGCAAGTCTCCCCCACAATGTAGGGGAAGATGGACCAACGAGGAGCCAGGGTCCTCGTTTCACGTCAGAGCAGGAGAACACTAAAGGCAACAAGCAACAAGATCCAGACCTAGGCCAAGGCTGCTGCATGTGTCCTGCTGGTTTAGGTGACATTCTGAGACCCCACTTAATTTGCCAGTACTGGGGGAATTCTCTCTTTGCCTCATGTTTCCAACTCAGGTCATAAAGGGGACTACATCTTACAACACCCCACCTCCTCTGGACATCCCTACACTGAATTCTCTTGATGAGAGAGCAATGGCTAATCTGATTGGTCAGGTCTAAACATTCATTGGACCATATTTTACGAGTGGACAAAGTTTCTGTGGTTGATGGCAAGAAATAAGACATCCCCTTCCTCCTGCACACAGGATTCTTTTTTTTTTTTTTTTTTGCGGTACGCGGGCCTCTCACTGCTGTGGCCTCTCCCGTTGCGGAGCACAGGCTCCGGACGCGCAGGCTCAGCGGCCATGGCTCACGGGCCCAGCTGCTCCATGGCATGTGGGATCTTCCCGGACCGGGGCACGAACCTGCATCCCCTGCATTGGCAGGCGGACTCTCAACCACTGTGCCACCAGGGAAGCCCCCAGCCTCATTTTAGTCTTTGGATTTCATAGAACACTCCAACATCCTTGTAATTACCTCCCATTTTTTGCCAACTCCAACTAAGTATATAACATTTGAAAGCAGTGGTTTTAATTTGTATGGAGAAAATTACAAAAAAGGAACTTTGGGAGAGAGAGACCAGTGATAGGCAGACCCTGCTTCTGATGAAAGTAAAGGGGGGAAGGACAATGGCAGAGTCCCAGTCACAGCGCCAGACAGCTGGAACGCACATCTTACTTGTCTGGATGACACTGAGACCTGGCTGAATTTCTTGGCTTCCTGCACTAACAAGCTCCTGATGCCAGGTTCCAAGAAGTAATTTAGCCATGGTCCAAAATCAGCCACGTCCATCTCAGGGGAAGGAAACCAGATCTGAAAGGAGCTTCCCTAAGCTCAGGAAGGGAAATTGGAAAGAGAGGATCTCAGTCCTGTCTTCCCATCACACCCCAAATCAATAGGTTTCTGCCCCAAGTTTGTGCATGTGTAGTGCTAAATCCCATCAGCGCATTTGGGTGTTCCTCCAGCTGCCCTTAGATTCTTGCTAAGTCTGGGGCTATCTGCTAACATGAAGTCTCCTGTGAAAAAAGTGCTGTCATCTTCTCTCTCTAACCCTTCTTGTCCTAGAGGCCTGTACCCTCCCCACTGCACTGTCCTGGTCTCCCTGTTTTTTTAAGATTTTTTTTTTTTGCCGTACGTGGGCCCCTCACTGCTGCGGCCTCCCCCGTTGTGGAGCACAGGCTCTGGACGCACAGGCTCAGCGGCCATGGTCCACAGGCCCAGCTGCTCTGCGGCACGCGGGATCCTCCCGTACCGGGGCACGAACCCACGTCCCCTGCATCGGCAGGCGAACACCCAACCACTGCGCCACCAGGGAAGCCCCTCTCCCTCTGTTTTATACCCACCTTCCTCAGTGTAAAAATGAAATCCTCAAGCTAGTTAATGCTCACTCAGCTTTCACCTCGAATGTCACCTCCTGTGAAGCTTTTCCTGATTCTCCCAACCTAGGTGGTGTCCCCAACATATGTTCTCATAGCATCCTACATCTTTCCTCTACAGCCTTACCACCATTTGTGATTTTAATATTTGAGTGAGTGACATGTGCCTGCCTTCCCCACTGGACTGTTAGCTCCATAATGGCAGAGACTGTATCTGTTTTGCCCACTACTTATTTCACATACCTGAATATAGTAGACACATAATAAATAGTCGAATGGATGCAGAGTGGTCAAGGCTCTGAAGTCAGCCCAGCTGGGTTTGAATCCCAGATCCAAGGGAATAAAGTGGAATAATAACAGTATTCCTAGGGGCTGTAAGGGGGATGAGATAAAGTGCTAACAGCAGTGCCTAACGCACCGTAGGTGCTCAGTAAATATTTGCCAATATTAGTGTGATTGCCATTAGTCTGAATGTGTAGGCGGGTGAAGTGAGAGAGGTGTGGACTCTATTTATCTGGTGTCACTGGTGTATGTGTGTGTACTGGGGTGTTGGAATGGGCACTGGCCTACATCAGTGCCACTCAGACAGAAGGCTCATATTTCTGGGAAGGGTCAGCTTATCAGCCCTGCAGCTAGCCAGATCATGCTCTCTCCAGAGCTGGGTGACCTTGGAATTACCTCTCATTGATATTTCATGGCCAATTAAGTGGCTGGGGATGAATTGGCATCATCAGAACAATGTCATCAAATTGTCACTTTAAAGTAATCCATGTTGCTGAACAATAAGATGAGAACACCAAAATGGAAGAATCTATGGTGCGCAAAATAAAGAGCAAGGTGAAATGTTGATGCCTGTCAGTGAGGACCACAGTGGTTTCCACACATTTTTACAGTAACAGAGGCTTTTTACCAGGAGGCCATCTTACAAAAGATCCAATCCATAAAACCAAGAGTGGAACAGACTTAGTTGAACTGGGTGCCCTGATGGCCCAGCTGAGCTGTTTCTGAGCTGACCTGTGCTTTGGTGGGGAATGAAATCATATCCACAGCACCCATGAAAATTACTTCTGTGTTGCCAGGGTCAACTTCATGGACACGTGACCTGTGCAATCACCCAGGGCCCCATGCTTAGAAGGGCCCATGCTAGTTTTAATGCTCTGCTCTCATTATCTTGAAAGTCTTACTTTTTAACAAGGGGCCCAATGTTTTCATTGGGCTCTAAGCCCTGCCAATCACGTGGCCACATCTGGCACTCTGTAGGCATGATCCTTCTCTCTGAGCTTCCTGCCTTTGGGGCTGGTCTGGGGAGCTGGAGATGGAGCAGGAAAGCTCACAGTGGTCATCCAGCAGGTCTAAGCTGAGTAGACTCCTGGGCCTTGGGGTCAGACAGATTTGGTTTTTAGATCCTATGCTACCTACCACTGTATGACCATAGGCAAGTCAATTTACCTCTCTGGGACTCAGTTTTCTAATCTATCAGATAAGGACCACATTCCCTTCTCCCCAAGATTACAGTGGGATCCAGTGCTATACCAGATGGCTCCCAACATTTGTTGCCACCACCAATTTCCTTTCCTTAAGCCTCATCCTCAAAGGTCCCTTTTAAAGATCCTCAGAGCCATCTATCATGTTGGCTGACCACAGGCTCTGCTCACCAACATGCAAATGTACCTAGCCAAGCGCTGGGAAGGGAGGCTGCTTTCAGAAGGACTTCCTTCTCCCTGCTAGCCTGCCCATCTACCACAAGGCTGGGGTGACCTCTCAAAACCACCATGAGTTTCCTACTCCCTCCAGGTTCAAGGTTAATTCTCTCAATCATCATATTCCAGAGCTGAGGAGTTGGGTCTCACCTACCTCCCCAACCTCCTTCCCTTCCTCTCAGCACCTGCACACAGCCCACTGAACTTCTCAGGGACCTTAGCTCACTTTTACATGCCTCCGGACTTTTGTTCATGCTGATGCTTTTCCTAAGGTACCTTCCCTGAAACTCCACCCTTGAACACTCAAAAATACTCCCCTTGAAGATGCAGTTCCCTCTGAAACCCTTCCTGCCTCTCCCTCCACTTCCCACTTGGCCCCCTATCCTCCCACAGGTTCTTGCACAGTCACCATGAGTCTTACTGGACTGTTTATGTATCTATTGCCATGAAACCACAGTTAAGGGCACAGGCTTGAGGACAGACCACCCAGGTTCAAATCCTGGCTCCACTGCTTCACAGCTACATGATTATAGCAAGTTCCTTAACCTCTCATGCATCAATTTCCTCATCTATAAGATGAAGATAACAGTAGCACAATTTCCCAGTGTTGCTGTGGAGACAAAATGAGTTCATGAACTCCAAAACACTCAGTAAAATTCTAGTTATTGTTATTATTCTTAAATCAATATTCACACACCACTTCCTACATACCTGTCACTGTGTGGGGCACTGGGGATATAGTGGTATACAAGACACACACCATCACTGCCTGAATTTCCTGTCTTGTGGGTGTGGTGGTTTTAAAACAAATAGCCACAAATTCCTTGCCTTCTTCCGATTGAGAGGTGGGGGCAATGTTCGCTCCCCTTGAATCTAAGAGTGCTTGTGGATATTTCAACCAATAGAGTATCATGAAAGCATTGCTATATAACTTATGAGACTAGGTCATAAAAAGTCAAGCAGCCTCCACCTGATTCTCTCAGTACGTTCGTCCATGCTAGCCACCATGGAAGAAGTCCACCTGCTCAGAGAGGCCACATCTTGCTGTTCCAGTAGACAGCCAGCATCAATTGCAAGCCACATAAGGAGGCCATCTTGGTGTCCGGCTCATCTGAGCCTTCAGATGACTGTTGCCCCCATTGCAAACACTCAGGTGACCCCAAGTGAAAACTGCTCAGTAAAACCTGCTCCAAATTCCTGACCCTCAAAATCATGAGCAAAATAAAATGGTTGTACTTTTACACCACTACAATTTGAGGTTATTGTTGTGCAGCAATTTCTACTGCAACATGGGCTTGCTTGGTTGTGGGCTCCTCAAGGACAGAAGTCATGCTTTACGCACTTGTACCCCTCGTGTATATATTGTCCTGCCACCCATGTGCTGATAATTCTCCCATGTAGTTGTTATGATTGAGGAACCCTGGAAGGCTGTTCTAAGCAACCCTGTGAGTTGGAAACAAATTGATCATTTAGAGACGTTCTGAGATACTTCTTAGAGCTGAGCTCAGTTCTTCTAGGGAAAGCTGCTTAGTCAAGAAATTTGGTGACGGTAAATTGCCGTGTATGCCATTTGTGGTATGCAGAATAATGGCCCCCAAAGATGACCATGCTCTAATCCCCAGAATCTGTAAATATGTTATGTTAAAAGGACAAAGAAGAATTAAGGTAGCAGATGGAATTAAGGTTGCTAATCAGTAGATAAGGAGATAATCCTGTATTATCCTGGTGGGCCCCATATAATCTGAAGGACTTGTAAAAGCTTGAAAGGTTTGGGCTTCCCTGGTGGCGCAGTGCTGATGCAGGGGACGTGGGTTCGTGCCCCGGTCCAAGAAGATCCCACATGCCACAGAGCGGCTAGGCCTGTGAGCCATGGCCGCTGAGCCGGACGTCCGGAGGCTGTGCTCCGCAACGGGAGAGGCCACAACAGTGAGAGGCACACGTACCGCAAAAAAAAAAAAATGTTTGAAGCAGGAGGCAGGAAAGTCAGAAAGAAATATGATTATGGAAGGATGGTCAAATAGGTATAATGTTGCTGGCTTTGAAGATGGAGGAAGGGGCCATGATGAGCCAAGGAATATGGGTGACCTCTAAAAGAGAAAGCAAGAAAATGGATTTTCCCCTAGAGGCTCCAGATAGAAACTCAGTGCTCTCAACATCTTGGTTTTAGCCCAGTGAGATCCATGTCTGATTTCTAACCTACAGAAATGTAAGATAATAAATGTATATTGTTTAAAGCCACTAAATTTGTGGTAATTTGTTACCGCAGCAATAAAAAAGTAATACAACAACTTTACAGGAATGTCTTGATTCGCCTTTCTCCATCCAACTCTATAAGGGTCTTGATTCTTTAAAAACAAGGCCTCTTTCCTCTTTGCTTCTGCCTGCTCCCCCCAACCCCATACACACTAATTCTGTGCTTTGCAATGAGTAGGCAAGAGGAAATATTGCTGAATCAATGAATACCCTTATTAGCCAAGATTTTGGAATACCCTTGATTGCAGATTCTAGAATGTATCAATAGTTAACAGCAAAATGATTCAGAACATTCTGGAGTATTTCTCTGACGATTCAGAAGATCTTTTATTTGCAGCTCAGTGGTCATAATCATGGGAACCAGTGTGTAAACATACAAAGGTACTAGTTAATCCCTTCTGCTCTTGAGGATTCTGAATATTCTCAGGTATCTGAAAACAGCAGGACATTGTTGCTGGGCCACAGGAAGTAGCATCCCAGTGAGCTGAGGAGTTGAACCATTGTAGTCCAGCTCCACCGTTTCGTGGCTCTGTAAGGCTCTCCTGGCCTTGAGTAAGTTTCTAGGCCCCTCTACACCACAATGACCTCCTAAATAATATGAGGAGCTTGGACAATGTTATCCCCCAAAGTCCTATCTGATGTCAGCTTTTCTGGCAACTCCTTTCCAGCATTTGTCAGGAATTTCTGGCATTTATAAACGCTCAAGAAATTGGACCACAAACTGGCCCTTTTGCTGATGACTGACATATCTTGTATTTGGATTTCAAGGTTGTCTCCTACTGAGAGAGTGAAGGAAAATACACAGCCCTGATTAGAAATATCGCCTCATAACTTAGCTTCTTGTCCCATAGGGGAGGCCTACACATTGGAAGAAGGAGTCATAGGGCCCAGGGAGCACAGAGATGCAATGGAGAGGGAGAGCCACAGTCAAGAGAAGGTTGAGGGCTACCTTCTGAAAGAGACACCAGGCTGAAGACCACGATTTAAATCCTTGCTCTAATTCTTACCCTGAGCAAGTCACTTCTCACCTCTGAGCTTGTTTCTTTCTTTGTTTTCCATTATAAAACATATCATACAAAGGAGAGTTTAAAACACCTATGTATTGTTTGAAGAATCGTAATGAAATGAAAATCCATGTACACACAGCCCTGGTTAAGAAATAGAATAGTGTCAATATCTTAGAAGCCCCCTATATACTCCTTCTCTGACTTATACCCTTTCCCATGGGTCCCACCCCATCCTAAGATAACTGCTATCCTCAATTTGTTTTAGTCATCCCTTAGGTTTCCTTAACCTGTTTATGATTTGTCTATAAATGGAATCATACTATAGGTGTTCTCCTATGACTTCCTTCTATCACTCAACACTTATTTGTAAGTTCATCCTATTTAATGCATATAGTAGTACTATATTCATTTTTATTTTAGAATACTATTCCATTGTTTAAGTTTGAAACAGTTTCATTATCTGTTATACTAAAGATAGGCATGTTCATAGCACCATGAACACTTTTGTACACATCTCTGGTACACATATACAGGAGTTTCTTTAGGGTATACTCTGGAAATGGATTTGTTGGGTCATAGCATGTGTGTGTTCAGCTTTGCTAGATAATTCCAGTTTCCCGAAGTGGTTGCCCAAATTTACATTCCCATCAGTAGTAGATACAGTTTCTGTTACTCCACATCCTTACCAAGTCTTGGTACTGCCAGTCTTTATTTTCTTCTTTTCCTTTTGGCAATCTGATGGACATAATATCACTGTGGTTGTAATTTGCCATTTCCTGATTATCAGTGAAGTTGAGCATCATTTCATATGTTTATTGCCCATTCATGTTTCCTCTTGTGGAAAGTATCTGCATATGCTTTTTGCCTACTAGTCTATTACAAATGTATTATCCTTACACATTACAATCATTCTTTGTATGTTCTTTATATTAATCCTTTATTGGTTATGTGTGTTACAAATTTCTTTTCCCAGGGTGTGGCTTGTCCTTTCACTCTGTTGTGTCTTGTGATGAATACATTCTCAATTCTAATATAGTCAAATGTATTAATCTTTGTCTTTATAATGTGCATGTTTCATGACCTCAAGGTTATGAAGATATTCTCCTATGCTGTGTTTTAAACATTTTCTACTTTTTCCCTCTATTTTCAGTGATTTAATCCACATAGAATTTATCTCTTTGTAGATTATGGGGCAAAACCCAATTTCCTTTCTTTTTTTTTCAGTAAGAATTACCAATATTTCCAGCACTGTGAACTGAATATTCCATTCTTTTCCCACTGATCTGCAATGTTCACTCTATCAAGAGTCAAGATTCCATGTATGCATGACTTTCTTTCTGGGCTCTTCTGTTGCATTGTTCTACTTACCTATCATTTCCTTGATTACTATAGCTTTATGATAAATCTTGCTATTCAGTACAGAAAAATCGCCCCCCCACCCCCGCCTATTCTTCTTCTTTAGAAAGATCTTCGCCCTTTACTATACTATATAAACGTAAGAATTAGCTTGTCAAGTTCGTACCCCATTGTAAATCTAATTGGAATTGCATTGAATCAAAAGAGCAGTTTGGGAAATTTATATCTTTATAATATTGGGTACTTTGTCCAAGAACATGATATATCTATTTATATCATGGTCTTAATTTAATATATTTCAATAAGATTTTATAATTTTCTCCATAAAAACAATCATAGCTTTTTTTTTTAACATTTATTCTTCTTATCTCCATTTCTTACATAAGAAGTAATATCCTACACAGCATGGTGTTACATCATAGCTTTTGTTATATTTACTCCTAGGTATTTTTCTATTTTTGTTGCTAATGTGAATGGTTTATTTTAAATTAATTTTTCCAACTCATCGCTGTTGGTGTATAAAAACTCAATTAACTTTTTAAAATAGATTTATTTATTTTGTTTATTTATTTTTGGCTACGTTGGGTCTTCATTGCTGCATGTGGGCTTTCTCTAGTTGCAGCAAGCGGGGGCTGCTCTTCGTTGCAGTGTGTGGGCTTCTCATTGCAGTGGCTTCTCTTGTTGCGGAGCACAAGCTCTAGGTGCATGGGCTTCAGTAGTTGTGACATGAGGGCTCAGTAATTGTGGCTCGCAGGCTCTAGAGCACAGGCTCAGTAGTTGTGGTGCCCGGGCTTAGCTGCTCCGCGGCATGTGGGATCTTCCCAGACCAGGGATCGAACCAGTGTCCCCTGCATTGGCAGGTGGATTCTTAACCACTGCACCACGAGGGAAGTCCCTCAATTGACTTTTGTATATTGATTTTGTATCCAGCAACGCTGCTGAAGTCTCATTTTGATTCTAATTTTTTATCTATACTTTCTTTTGGGTTTTCTACATAGTCAATCACAGATCTGCAAATAATAACTATTTTTGCTTCTTCCCTCTTATACTTTGTATTTAATTTTTTACATCTATATCTTTGCATGAACCTAGCAAATGGGATAAGTTTTACTATTATTCCTATTTTTACAAATGAGGAAACTGAGTCTGAGAGAGGTTAAATAACTTGTCTAAGGTGTCACAGCTAGAAATATCCAAAGTCAGGACTCAAAACCAAGTCTAGCCATTCCAAAATCCATATTTTTATCCCCTATGATATGGATTTCTTTTCCCTTCCCCATCACACAAATACATTTGAGGTTTGTAAAAGAAAATCTTGGCACATAAAAACATTGATCTGCCATTGTAGAGAAGGATTTTTATTACTTTGTTTCTTTTAAAGAAAAAAAAAGTTTGTTTTGAATTGGTCAATACATCTGTACCATCTTGGAGCTAGAAAAAGAACTATAGGGGGAAGGGACATAATACATTGTTTCCCATATGTTTTCTCATTCCATCCTAATGGCAACCAGAAAGTTGAGTGTTAGTGGCCTAGTCCTGCAGCTGAGGAAACTGAGGCTCAGAGAAATGAATATAAAAATGCAATGACCCACAAAAGGAGCTTTCCATGGCAAGCAGAACAGCAATATGTGTATATTGCATTAGAAAAAAAATTGTGAAAGCCTCCAAGCATAATTTGCAACTTAGTTTTATAGCCCCAGGTAAATACAAAAAGATGAGGCCTGGGAAAGGTCCCTTGTGTGTTCCCTGCAGGTCCATGGAGATGAAGAACCAACCACTCAGTCGAGTTCTTCATGGAGACTGGAAAAGAAAAGAACTGGGAAGTCATGTGTTCTTTTGCATGCATGCATGCATGCATGCATTTAATAAGTATAGTATTTATTAAGGGCCACCCATCTAAGTCCTGGAGTTAATGTTGGGAATACAGCTGGGAAGCCAGGCACAGTTCCTGCCCTCATGAAGCTTTCAATCCAGCAGAAGAGTCAGGCATTAAACCAGTAACCACTGGTTTGCATCCATGGTACCCAACTCCAGACCCCACCATCAGGCAAACAGGAAATCTGTTTGAAGCTCATGCAGACTGTGCTATGCTCCCAAGCATCTCCAGGTCCCCTTGTGGAAGCTGCCATAGCCCTACGGCAGGCAGGTGACCCCCCCCTTTCTCCCCACCCCCGGCTTGGTTTCCTGCAGCCCTGATGTTGCTGAGATCCTGTCCATCAGAGTGCCAATCGCAGAGGAAATTGAATCCAGAGGCTCTTTCTAGTCGTGTTTGCTCACTTTTTTCTTAGTATGATCTTTGGTTTCATTATATTTAGGTATTTCTTTG
>RJWK010050848.1:0-16101 GCA_004363435.1 Platanista minor | reverse complement strand
TCCCGGACCGGGGCACGAACCTGCATCCCCTGCATCGGCAGGCGGACTCTCAACCACTGTGCCACCAGGGAAGCCTAGCCCATAGCAACTGGTATTGAGGGCCTTTCCTGGCACATGGGATGTGAGTCATATTCCCCTTATACAAATGTGGAAAGCAACGTCCAGACTCCCCTTTTGCTGTAGGCACAAAGTCAAGTTGAGTTCTCCTGGCCCACTGAGGACTGTAATCCCAGACCTGGGTATCCCATGAGGGAGGAAGTAAGGTCTAGAGATGGTTAATGCCAGCCAGAAGAGAGAGCCTCTCATATTCATTGAAAAATATTAATTGGTCTCAGTTCATTCCCCCAGGGACCACTGGAAATAATCTCATTGTGACTTTGAAGGACAGAGAATGACCCCAGGAACTGAACCCCTAGGAGACTCAGACATCCTTTCAAGTGATGTTGGCCGGGTCCCTGGGCATAAATGGAGCTGTGATCGGAGTTGAAAAATCTGGGAGTGTGTGTAGGGGAGGAGAGCAAAGAGCTGGGAAGGTGAGATAGAATCTGGAAAAAAGATCAGAATAAGGAATGGAAAATAAATACTATAAAATGAATAACCAACCAGCACCTACTATATAGCACAGGGAACTCTACTCAATATTCTGTAATAACCTATATGGGAAAAGAATCTGAAAAAAATATATATGAATATATAAATGAATATATATATGAATATGTATGAATATATATATGAATACCTATGAATATATCTATGACTGTATCTATGAATATATCTATGACTGATTCACTTTTCTATACCTGAAACTAACACAACACTGTAAATCAACTATACTCCAATAAAATTACAAAAAAAAGAACTACTTAAGATTCCATACCATTCCTTATTCAAACTTTTTGAAGACTGCAGAAATGAGATTCATCAACTCTTTTCCTTAAAAAACAAAAAAACCTTTGGGACTTCCCTGGTGGTGCAGTGGTTAAGAATCCGCCTGTCAATGCAGGGGACAGGGGTTCGATCCCTGGCCTGGGAAGATCCCACATGCCGCGGAGCAACTAAGCCCGTGTGCCACAACTACTGAAGCCTGCTCGCCTAGAGCCCGTGCTCCACAACAAGAGAAGCCACCACAATGAGAAGCCGGCACACCGCAACAGAGTAGCCCCCACTCACCACAACTAGAGAAAGCCCACGCGCAGCAACGAAGACCCAACACAGCCAGAAATAATTAATTAATTAGTTAATTAAAAATACAAAAAAAAAGCTCTTTACCTCCCAAGCTTACTGAGAGGGGAGGGACTACCCTCTCCTCCAAGGGGAAACCAGTTCGATTTATTTCTGTTTCATAGAAACAGCTTGATCCACCAGGGATGAACCAAAGTGGGGCTTTTGTTTAACATTAATGGCTGAGGTTGGCTCTTAAAAGCCTGTCATTTAAATGAACAAAGGAGCAATTGCTTCCTGACAGCAGTGGTGGGAAAATGGAAGCCTGGGCTTTGATGTTTCACCCACAAATCTCCACTCATCTACTTACTCCACTTTATCCCTTGACCTGTCTGTTTAAACATTTCACCTCCTTTCTGCAAAGAAGTACTGCTGTCTCTAGCACACGTGATGATCTTCCTGCTTGGTGATTTCAAGTACCCCTTTGACAAGAGGTCACTAACTATTGCTCATCCATCCTTTCAGCAATAAGTTATATGGGTTCTTCCCTTTGGGTGTAGGCTAACAGGTGAATGGAGATTAGGTCAAAGGGTTGGACTGGTCACTGTCTGGAAGAGGGAATCCTGTGGCTCCCCCTTCACCACCTGGAGGTCAAGTCCAGCATCCGAATCACCCATCCGAATCACTCTCACAGTGCCTGGATAAAAGCAGAATCACCATATTATACAAAAGAACCACTGTTGCTCTGAAAATACTAAGGACCATCTCTGTAAGCAGATAGGTTCAGGGGTCCCCGGGAGAAAGAGAACCAGCTTTCTTAGACCATTTTGGTCTAAGCCATTTTGTGATCAAAGCCTGGCCACAGTGCTTGCCCTTGAACAAGTCTTCTTAATCAATGATCTTAAAGGAAATAAGGGAATGCAGGAACAAAGGAAAAACAGTCGAAAACAATATTTCAGCAATAAAAACAGAGTTCTAGTTCCTCCTCAAGGGATATACATAATAATATATCTTTGAGTTCTGCAGGGACTAAGGTCCCCACCCACGTGGAGGACAGATGATGATGTTGACCCTCCTGACTTCAGTCAACTAAGGCTTGGACTCTGTCAACCTCTGCCCCAATTCTATGCTGAGTTCTCCTCTGCTCCAGCCCCTTCATGAATATGCATGTACCCTTAGCTTAAAACTTCCCCAATTTTGCTGTTGAGGAGACACTGCTTTGGGAAAGATCCTGGTATTCTCCTCACTTGCTGCAAGTAATAAATCCTTCCTTCTCCTAATCTTCGGCTTGGTTATGTCTATCAGCTGGACATCCACCAAGAGGCAAGCCTAGTTTTCAGGTAACATGTTGGCTAAAGAATATACCATCACTGCAGAGTATTCCTTTGTTTCATTGTATTTGAGGGAGGAAAGGGACTTAGTTTTCCCAGTGGTCCCAACTTTGAAAGCAGCAAGAGAAAAGTGAGAAGTCCACAGATTCTGTTGGACTCACTTAGAGCCACTTTTCACCCAGGAGACATCTGTGTCTCCCCTCAGACCTACGAAATCCCAACACTGGTCGAGACAGTCCTGGTCTGAAATCTCTAAAAAAAAATTGTCTCGGACAAAGTGAGAGAGTGGCATGGACATATACACACTACCAAATGTAAAATAGATAGCTAGTGGGAAGCAGCTGCATAGCACAGGGAGATCAGCTCGGTGCTTTGTGTCCACCTAGAGGGGTGGGATAGGGAGGGTGGGAGTGAGATGCAAGAGGGAGAAGATATGGGGATATATGTATGCATATGGCTGCTTCACTTTGTTATACAGCAGAAACTAACACACAACTGTAAAGCAGTTATATTCCAATAAAGATGTTAAAAAAAAAAAAAGATTGTCTCTTTCTCTGTTCCAAACTTCACTTTTATTTCCCCCAAGAAGTGTACGATGAGGCTTAGGAGACAGTACAGTGCAGGGACTAAGAATGTGGAACCTTCTGTCCGATTGAAGGGATTTGTATCATATTTCAGACACTTGCTGGTAGTGGGAACTTGAGAAAATTTAAGCTCCAGTTCCCTTATCTGTAAAATGGTGATAATAATTTTAACATAGTAGTATTCTTCTGAGGGCTAGAGTAGCCCACAGACTTGGTATTGTTCCTGGTACATAATAAATTTTTGATAAATATCAGCATTGTTGAATTATTATTGCCTCTAACTACTACTATTAGCACCATGTATGCTATGGAATTCAAGTTAGATGAGTCACCAATGCCATCTTACATTGCAAATTGCCTAACCGTGGCCTTCCACAAGGAAAATACTTAATAAACATTCTGAATTTGGAAGGAAAGGTGAAAGAGAAGGAGAGAGAAGTCACAAAACACTCAATAAACATTGATTAAGTGGCTGGCAAGGCGGGGACTTGCATATAAAAGAATCTGTCAACTCTTGTCACTCCCTGCCCCTTACTGAGGGCCTAACCACGAATGGGTCCCATGGGCGCAGTCAAAGGCCTGTAACAGGAGAGAGCATGGAACATGCAAAGGATGGACAGGAGCTCAGAGGCGGAGCACACAGAGTAAGGATGGGCACTAAGTCTGGGAGACAGGCAGGGCAAAGCCATGCAGGAAGTTTTAGGTCATGGTGAGGACTTTGGTCCTTATCCTAAGAGCAATAAAGCCACAAAAGAATTTTAACCAAGGAGTGTTTCTGATTGCATTTGTATTTGGAGAAGACTACTCTTGAGAGCAATTTGGGTGGGACTAGAGTAAAAGAAGGTGATAGATCCATTAGTAGACCATTGCAGCTGTCTAGGCAAGAAATGGATTTGCTGGGACCCGGGTTGGGGTGGATGAAGTAGAAAAAAGTAATCTGGAGTCAAAATCAAGAAGACATGTTTATGAATTAATGGGGGAAGGGGTTGAAAAAGAGAATGGTCTCAACTCTGACTCCTAGCGTTGACTAGTAGGACTGTATGGTTGGTAGGGCCATACCTGAGTCCATCTTGAGATGCTCTTGAGATATCAGAAATATTAACTAGAATGCTGGCTATGCCAATCGGGAGCTCAAAAGACAGGTTGGGGCTGAATTTAGAAGTCATCTGCAGCATTAGCCAAAGTAAATGAGAAGTTAAGGATATTTTAAGGTCAGTGATTCTTGAGTGTGTACAAGTGCTGAGGGGAACGAGAGAGAACATTGGAAGATTCAGGAGGAAGAAAGAATAATTCATTGCATAAGAAATTCCATCAATTTGTCTGTGTTTTGAAAAAAATTTATACCTTTCATACTTCAAAAAGGATTCAGAATAACTTATAATATTTCAAAATACAACAAACAAAACAAAAAAATATCAATGGTTAGGACTGATTTTTTTTTTTAATATTTAAAATCACTATCAGAAGATGATAATGCCTTCAGGGGTCTGGGATTAGTTGATCTGTCAGGATGACTGAAATTAATGAAAATTCTCAGTGGGATCAAATCAACACAAAACTTGATTTTGTAAATGAAATCTTATTGGCAAGCGAACGTGCCCATTCACTTATGGATTGTCAATGGCTGTTTTCCCATTACAATGGCAGAGTTGAACTGAGATTGTATGGCTTGTGAAAACCTAAATTATTTACTATCTGTGCCTTCATAGAAAAAGTCTGTCCATCCCTGCAATAGGAGGACTGGATTTTCTCACTAGAGAAGTCTGAAGGCAGGACAATCTCCAGGATGGTTGCCTCAGGGGATCAACCATGTCATACTGCACTAGTTTCTTCCCATTGCTTGGCTCTTCCCTTCTCAGTGTGTGAGTTTCCTCCTGAGGCTGGGGCTTGTCATGGTTGCAAGAGGACTAGGGCAACATGTTTTCCACAAAGTAGGTGAGACAGTGAAACCTAATCACCAATCATGGAATGTAATTTTTTTTCCCTCTTGTTCTGATTGAACCTACCTGGATGGCATACTCTCCTGGATTGATTAGGGTCACAAAGGAAATGACACAACACAAATGGCAGAGTAATGGGATGGTGTGGGGAGGTGGGAGGTTGAGGGAGTTTATTTTCCTGGTGGGTAACGCCACCTTCCTCTGAAGAACAAAGTTGTGCAAGGCGGGTAGGCTCAGTTAAAGAGAATTAGAATTCTCCTAGGAGCAAAAATGGAGAAAATGGATACTAGATAGACAACATGCAAACATGAGTCACCATCACTGCTTCCTGCATTTGAGCAGCACATTTATTCAGCGCTTCCTAGCCAAGACATATTACAATAATAATGCTAATTTTTAAATTATATGACAAAGGAAAGCATCTGATTCTATCTACATAAATTCTTCTGCAAAATCAGTCTTTCTCCCAGCAGCTCCAATAGCATGTGTTAGAGGCTCAGACTGAAAAGAGGTGGAAGAGACAGATCCCCTAAGCCCTCCTTTCAAGACCTGTGAACAAGGTCGAAAGCAAGATGGAACAGGACTCTGTGGGGAGAGAGAGAGAGAAAGCAGGAGTCAGGGGAAGAGATTTTTAGATGTGAGGTATTCAAAGGTGCTTGAAAGTGAAGGAGAAGAAACGGAGAAAAGGAGACATTGATGATAAAGAAAGGAGAAGCAGATAAAAGTGTTACCGGGGAGCTTAATGGTAATCCACATAGCAGGCATGTGATCTGCAAATATCAGTTAGAAGAGGAAGCAAAAGCTGGGAGAGGAAACTGACATACCCCTGTTTTCCATTGTTCAAGTCACATCCTTCCGTGCTCTTAACTCCTACGTTCACTGAGAAGATTCTTCTTTTAGAAGTTCTCCCAGTGTTGTTTTGTTGTCCAAGCTTGTCCCCTCAGGCTTGGACTTCTGTGTATTTCTACATCAACACTCACTTCATCTCCACAAGGAAGGCGTATTTCTCCCCGTGGGCATGTTCATGGGAAAAGATATCCATGCAGGGCCTTGGAGACTTTGTCCCATCATACTTTCTTGTTAGCTTGAAACAACTTCATCAGTTTTCCTTTCAAAAACTCCTTTCCTTATTTCTTTCCTCATTTTAATTCAGAAGACGAAGACAAGCAAGTCCCCACCCAGCAGAGTACGGTAGAAATCTTAGTGACAAAAAGAGATTTAGAGAGACTTAGAATGTGTGACTTGTGCAAGATTCTTTTTTTTTTTTTTCCATTGAAGTATAGTTGATTTACAATGTTGTGTTAGTTTCAGGTGTACAGCAAAGAGATTCCATTATATGAACATATATATATTTTTTCAGAGTCTTTTCCCTTATAGGTTATTACAAAATGAGTATAGTTCCCTGTGCTATACAGTAGGTTCTTGTTGGTTATCTATTTTATATATAGGAGTGTGAATATATTAATCCCAAACTCCTAATTTATCCCTCGCCCCACAGAGATTCTTAATAAATTGGAATTTGCCCAGTGAGTGGCTTAAATGAGGGATTTCCTTAAGTTCCCCCTATTGTCACTCCCTGGGGGGAACTTTGAGATACATTTGTAATACTAATTGAGTATCTTCTCTAAACCTTGCATTTCACATACCTTGTGGAATTTAGTCCTCACGATAACCTTGCAAGTATAGCTTATTAACCCATTTTACAGACGAAGAATGAGGTTCCCAGAAATGAATTTCCCACACTCAGAACTGGAATTTGAATGAAGGTCTATTTACATCACAATTTCCACTGTCTCCCTGCCACACTTTCTTACATAAGATGTATATTCCTGCCAAGTTAATTGTGTATCAACATTCAAATACACTGTTAACACCAAGAGGAGTTTGTTATTTTAAGGATTTCTGGTAGAGTTCTTTTTTATGTGTGACAGAAAAGATACACCTAGATTTTTTCCATGTTGATTTCACAAATGTGCAACCAATCTATTTGTGACCTTCTCTGTTCTGATTTTCTTGCAGCTGAACACTTATTTCCTGAATACTTCTCTGTTCGCTAGTTAAAAGTATCAAGAGTCTGCCCTATATCATCCTTAATTAGCTGAGAAAGCCACTGTTGAAACTGCTTGCTGCTCACCTTTTACCCAGAACCAAACTGGGAAAAACGGAAATGTACTGTTCTTTCTGTTTTTCAAAGGGACCCATTAATCATGCAGAAATCTATTACAAAGCTTCTTATTGAGCAGTTTTGCAAATCATAAAAACGGTCAGCCCTCTGTATCCGCGAGTTCTGTATTTACATACTGACACAACCACGGATCAAAAATACTGGGGAAAAAAATTCCAGAAACTTCCAAAAAGCAAAGCTTAAATTTGCCACGCAACTATTTATATAGAATTTACGTTGTATTAGGTATTGTAAGTATTGTTGAGATGATTTAAAGTATACAGGAGCATGTGCATATGTTATATGCAAATACTGTACCGTTTTATGTAAGGGACTTGAGCATCCTCGGATTTGGTATCTGCTGAGGTCCTGAGAATACTGAGGGGTGACTCTAATAACATTGCTTAAGAATTAGATTTTGGTAACAATGGTTTGTAAGCCTAAACATCTTGGAAAATGCAGGGAGATGTTATTTAAGCCTTTATTATGAGAATAGGTAAGAGTGAGGGATTCATTACTGGCCAATCTTTTTGCCAGCCCTATATGTAAAGCACTGCAGCTTAAGACATAGAATATTAAATCTACCACAGATACACTATTAATACATAAGGAAAAACTCTTTTAACAGCTATATGCCATTTTATTTTTACAATAGTCTCACCAATGTAACTTTAATAAAATTGATACCTCCCCTAAATTGGTTGTTACTGATGACAGAATAATTTGGAAGTAAATAGTCTCTGGCAAAATTGAATGTGGCTATTTATTTCAGAGTTGATTAATAATTGTGAACTAATGCTAAATGCCTCACGTGTTGTGTTTGCCTCTTTGCCAAAAGATATTGGTGCCTTATTTTGTTGCCAGTGCTAATTGCTAATTACTGCTCTGGGACCCTGGAAATTGACTGAGGCACAAAAGTTGGCTAGCAGCTTGCTTCCCTAAAGGCTTTGCAGGATGGAAAAAAAAAAACCTCCAGACCCTCAAGTCTCACTTCCAAGATCTTGTGCTTTATGCAGAATGTTTGGGCCCTGGGGCTAAGGTTTGGAAAGCTGCAGGAAAAGGGCACAAGAAAACTATTCATAGCTAAAGCTTTGGGGAATGTTTTCATGGGCTGAGTCTTAAATAAACTGAAGTCGTTTTTAATTGAACGCACTACTAGTCTGTTTCAAAGAGGAATTTCACCAGGGTGTGGTTAATACCCCATTTGTTGGTTTCGTTGTTGTGGAATATTTTGACTACTGGGACCTAATTGCACCCTAAGGCTTGGAACAGCTCCAAACAAAGTGACATTTTCCAATGGTTAGGGGAAATAAATGAACTTCCATAGCTCTTTTACTGTTTGTGGTCAGAACTGGAGACTGCATATTTACTGAAGGGCACACGAACTCACCTGATTTATTGCTTGACAGTTGACAAAAGTGTTGATATTTGCCTGGTAAGACCTGGGTGATAGCATATTTTGAAATTTTTTTCCAGGGTGTGAAGTACATATGTTAGTTTTAAATTTCTTTGCAGTTAGAAGTGTTTTGATTGGCTGCATTTTTAAAGCCTAAGAATGCACAACCTCTGCAACGTGTAGAGCTCTAAATTTAATTATTATAATTCTTACAGGTAATATTTAGAAAAATTAACACTAAGCACTTTGTGGCCGTTTCAATGAGTTTCTTCCACATTCTTCCCACAGACTGACTTGCTTGTTAAAATAGAACTACAAATCCCCCATGGAAGCAATACAAGAGGTATTTGTTTAATTCTTTGATCCAGGACTAGAGCCAGGTAATTGAACAGGGGGTTGTCTAACCTATTCTGAAAGGTTTCCAGGAACAAATATTTCATCCCCTGGTAGCCTGTTTCAGTGTCAAATCCAGAAGTTCTTAACTATGTCTTATTCAAATCCTTCTTGCTTCATCAAAAGCTTTGCTCTCTGTGGCTATTGAGAACAGTTGGGAAACAGCCTATGCATCACAGTCTTTCAGATTCCTAAGGATAGTCATTAAATTTTCCTTCAACTCTCTTCTCACCAAGCTAATTAACCCAATTCTTTGAATCTTTCCTTATAAAACTCCACACAGCCATCGAGCCCCGTTTACGTAGCAATTCAGCTCTAGAGCTCAAATTTTTTCAAGGATACTCACTAGGTATTTGGCTGTGAGACATTTGAAAGGGTCTCAAGGAATTCCAACTAAGGGTATCCTGCTGTGATGACTTAATAAATCCATGTTAGCAACCAGGTACTGAGATCAGCCAGATACCCCTTATTCCAGGCGAAGTTGTCAGGAGCTTATGTTTTACAGTGGACAGAGCTTCTCTTCGTGGAGTTTAAATATTATCAAGGAGTTTACATTCTCAACAGATGAAGTCATTTCAGCCTACCTTCGCTGTACTGTCATCATTAACGTTGGTTGCTCTTCCGAAAGTAGCTTCCTTTCAAAGCTGATTTATCAAGAAGAGTCCATTTGTTGAAGGAGCTGACAAAATAATTCACATCAGAAGAACCTGAATTAGGAAGAGGTCAGACGGCAACGGCCTGGGTTTAGTATCTGTTCACAGTCACAGACTAAAAACGTGAGGCCTCTGTCACATCCGTGGTGCTTATCTTAATAATGCTCCACATCGCACTTGGCCACCCCATGCTACTCTTTATTTTACTTTTTTAAGACCAGCATAGCCATTGCAATAACACCATAAACTTCTGTTTTGTCATTACACAAACATTACATGTGCATTTGAAATTAGTGAGCAAATGCAGATAAACTAAAAGAAGAGAAGGAAAAAATCATCCTAAGTGTAAATGGTCTAAACAGGCCAATTAAAATGTAGAGATTTGGCTTCCCTGGTGGTTCAGTGGTTAAGAATCTGCCTGCCAATGCAGGGGACACGGGTTCGTGCCCTGGTCCGGGAAGATCCCACATGCCGCGGAGCGGCTGGGCCCGTGAGCCATGGCCGCTGAGCCTGCGCTCCGCAAAGGGAGAGGCCACAACAGTGAGAGGCCCACGTACCGCAAAAAAAAAAAAAAAAAAAAAAAAAAAAAAGAAATAGATATAGATACTTTAAATACAAAGATATCTATAGGTTAAAACTTAAAGGATGGAAAAGATATACCATGCAAACAGTAATCTTAAAAAAGGTGGAATTGCTTTATCAATATCAGATGGCAAAGACTTAAAACAAGTAACATTACTAGGACTAAAGAGGTATATTTTATAATGATAAATAAATGAATGAATCAAGAAGATGTAATGACACTAACTTTGCATGCACTGTAAAAAATCTTTCAAACATATGAAGCAAACACTGATTATACAAAAAGTAAAGATAAATGAATCACTTTAACATTTTTTCTCTTTAGATTTTCATCTTTTTTTCCAACCTGATTTATAAGAGCTTTTTACTTATAATTCTGTAAGAAAGTTAAAACAATTTATCTGTTATATATATATTATCAATATTCCCAGTTTGCTACATGTCATTTTATTTTGTGTGTTATGTAGTCATGGTTAATCTTTCCTCTATAGCTGTTGGTTTTGATATCATGCTTAGAACATACATTCTTATCCTGATATTACAGATGTAACTACCATCATGGTGTCGCTTTCTTCTACAAGTTTTTGATTCCATTTAATTTTTCTTCTTAAATATTTAAGCTTTTTGGAATTTAAACACTTCTTAATTTCATGTAATTTTTACTTTTAAGTATTTAATTATTTTGAAATTTTTCCTTCAGAATATAGTGTGTGATAGTAATCTAACTTTACTTTCTATTAATCATTTTCCCATCACTGTTGGAAACCCTGTCTTTTCCCAGTTTTCTTTACAAGTTTAGATGGAATGACTTTTCTTTCTCCCCCCTGCCTTTTCTGTCAAATAGTCAGTGAGCAGCTATAACACACCAGGTAGTATGCTTAGCACTGGGGACTGGAAAAAAGAAAAAAGGGTGCAAAAACCAAATACGTTGTCTTTGAGCTTATGGTCTTTTAGAAAGCATAGGGGCAAATAGTAGTTGTATGAACAAAATGCTGCACAATCAAGATGAAGGAATGACACTTTGTTTCATGACCACCCATCAGATATATAATGAGAGCTAAGCTCTGTTCATGTTATAAACATAACCAGACCTTTTAGGACTTTACAATCGAGTGGAAGATTTTTTTTTTTAAATGCTTACATTTTTATAGTAATGTTTTGTGTCCAAGAAAATCCTTTTCTTCCGTAGTAAGGATCTCTTTTAGGTGCACTATTAGCCCTCAGGTCTTAGAGCCTCACGCGCTCACAACCTGATTCCAATGTCATCTGAAAACATTTCTCTCTCGTGGCCTCGATTTTCCCTCCTCATACGTCTCTTACTGGCCTCATAATTGAGGACTTATTTTATTCACCACACAATGTCTTTGCCCTCCTGCCATCTGTAATTTATGCCTTACACACTCTGCTGCCTGGTATTATTTAATTCTGCTTTTAAAAATGACAAGAGTTTTGTGAACCACTTGGTAGGAATCACCCCATTAAAAATATTGTTATGCAGAACGGTGTTCAGAAAAAAGCCCCAGCAGTGAATTTCAGTTTTGTAAGATAATGCTCTTTATAGCGCAAGCCAGCTGGTGGTTACAGTTATCATTAATATTATAAAATAAAGATAACAGGAGCCCCAGGGAAAGAAAAATGACCTCCTAAGAGAAGGCTAGGGTTTCTAATCCAGGTCTGAACCTTCCATTCAGCTACACAAAAGGAAGCAGCAACCTTGCCAGGGTCAGATGTAGGTTTTCACCTCCCCCCCGCAGCAGGATCTCCGAAGTGCTAAAATGTGCAGGCTGTATGGGGCGACCATCGACCTCTCTTTTCTTCAGTATCCTTTTTCAGCAGAGCACACATTGGTTATTAAAACATCAAGAGTGTCCTGCGAAGTGCAGAGAAATGGTAGCTTTGATTTTGTTTTCTCCTTGGCGATCTTGCACCAGCATGCTAATTTTAATTTCCTGATCACAATGTCTTTCCTGGGTAATCTGGGTGATGTGGAACAGAGCACAACATGGAAGATACTACCTCACTAACCGCCACAGCCCATTCCTCTCCTTTCTGGACACGCGGTTAATCCACACTCTCCATCTGTCTGCCATGACGCTGAGTTCTAGCCGGTGGAAAGCCAGCAATAGGCTCTGTTTCCAGGCTGGGGACCCATAAAACCTGCCGATTTTTGATATTCGCAGCTCTTTTTCCTCTCACCAGCTTGACCCAACTACAGAAACCTGGAAGCCTTTGCTCAGTACAATCCAGACATGAGATTGAGGGAGACTGGGTCTCCAATACTTGGAGGATAGCTGCTGTTCTGGGCTAAATTTTGTGCCCCCCAAATTCATATGTTAAAGTCCCAACCCCTCTGGTACCTCATATTGTGACCTCACTTGGAGATGCGGTCTTTTAGGGACAATCAAGTTAAGGTGAAGTCATTAGCGTCCATCCTAACCCAATATGACTGGTGTTTACAAACAGTGGAAACTGGACACACACACAGGGGAAGATGACATGAAGATGCAGGGAAAAGAGGCCTCCACAGAGCCTCCCCTCAGAGCCCCCAGGAGGAACCAATCCCGCCGGCACCTCCATTTTGGTCTCTGACCCCTAGAACTGGGAGACTGTACATTTCTGTTTAAGATGCCCAGTTTGTGGTATTTGGTTAAGCAGCCCAAGCCAACTCATTCAGCCGCCCACCTAGCATGTACACTCATTTCGGAATTCATCGAAGTGAGAAATGAATATTCTCTTTTGGGTTTGTTTGTTTGTTACAGAAGTCAGCTTTCTCTTAACTGAGAGATGAGAAGAATACGCTGTACGTCACCCTCAGCATCTTACACCCGTTTTAAGCCCTGATCTTCCCCAGGAAGCCAACGCAAGCCCTCTGGGGACAGTCCTGAAGACAAGGCGCAAAGGAAGAGTGTAGTAGAGATGGGGACTTCGGTGTGAGAGTGGACTCGTGCCAAGCCTGAGGCTGGGAGAGCAGCTGTGAGCACAGATCTGAGGGCTGGTCCCCAAGCTGGCAAGTGCCGGAGTCCCGAGCAGAGCACCGAGCAGAGCACCTAGACAGCACTGAAGGCTGTGCACATACACCCATTGCGAGAGAGCTGGCCCCGTGCTTGACAAGCTTCATAGCTTACAAGAAACTCTCCAGCCAGCACATCAACCTCTTCACAGTTTGCAAAGTGTTCATTGATAAAGTCCCTTATTTCATCAAACATTTATAGCCATCCTGGGAGGGAGGCAAGACCAAAAAGTTGTTAGACCACTTCAGTCCAAAAGCCTTCAGGTTGGCAGAGCCAGGAGCTGGATGGGGAGGGGTGTGGTGGTCCAGAGCAGAGTGTTGAAGCCCAAGTGGGATGATAGGGGTGTCGCCACAGGAGGAAGGCCCACGTGGGGTGTTGGAACCCTAGAGGAATAAGGAGCATGTCTGCAAGTATCAGAGCTGGAGTGGAGGAGGGAGGGAATCCATCCAGGAAGGAGATCCAGGGCAGGGGAGGGGGCCAGCAGCATGGAGACCTGCGATATATGGGGTCTCTGATCAAACGAACAAGTGAATTAAGGATAATGGAAACCAGCTTTCTCCTTACCAGAGAAGGGAGCTGCAAACAGAGACCAAAAAAAACCCCCAGAAACAAGAAACTCAAAAAACCAGAACTACCCCTGTGATATAGATTGGATTTGGAGGTACTGGTGTGAATAAATGGTTTTCAAAGTACTGTCTAGATAGCTATAGAGAAATACAGATATAAATATGGGTATATGTGTGTGCAATGAACCCACCCAGTGCCCAGATATTATTTCTAACTACTACTATCTACTAACAGGGTCCAGGGTTCCTTGGAGAAATGGCTGACTCCAGATTTGGGACTGGGACAGTACACAGTAAGTCTGGATTGTCTCATGCCAAAAAGTAAGAAAGTATTCACAGAATAGGCACATATCAAAAGGACACTGCAGGTAGCTTGAAGGGGCCCCCAAGGGCCAAGTCTGGGACAACTGCAATATCAAAATAAATAATGAGTGTGAAGGATTGCATCCCATTGAATAAAATGGGCCGGTATGAGTTCATATTGACAGGAATAAATGAATAAATGAGAAGTTTGATAAGGAACAGGATATTGACATAGTCTCAACATGTATCTCTACAAGGTACATAATAATTCTGAAAAGAAAACATCATTAGGGTGAAATCACCTTAGTCATGTGACTAAAGTTAACAACATCCGTGATGTGACCATCAAAATCGTGCACCACCTGATAGGATGCAGTCAGCAGGGCACAGCATCCGTTGTGTGATGTGACGTTGACATCAAAGGTCGGAATCGAATCACGAGGAAACATCAGGAAAACCCAGACTGGGGGCTATCCTATAAAATAAGTGGCCTAAAGTAGTCAAAGGTGTCTAGGTCATGAAGGCCAAGGGAAAAGCTAGAAACTGTTCCAGATTGGAGGAAATGAATGACGTGACAATTAAAGAAACACAACAAAGCCACGTACGATTAGGAACTGGTTCCCTGTGCTTAAAAGGATGTTATTGAAGGAACTGGTGAAATGTGAATGCATTTTGATTTGGGTGGTTGTATGGTAGATTTTCCCCTTGTTTGTAGGAAATACACACTAAAGTATTCAGGTCGATGGTGAACCACACTGGCACCCTGTTGGCAACTTTCTCTCAAAAGGTTCAGGAAGAGAAAGTTCTTTGTACTGAAGGTATGACGTCTTTCCTAAGTTTGAGACCGTTTCAAAATAAAACAGTCTTTTAAGTCACCAGACCCATTTTACAGATGAAGAAACAGCCCCGAGGGGTGTGAGGTTACCCAGCCAGTGTGGGACAGCTCCAGACCAAGAACTTCACTTCCTGGACTTTTGTTAGGCAACATTTTCACTAGAATTAGAGAGGTGTAAAGAGAGATTAAAGCAAATAATTTCATCAGGAGATAAATCAGGTCTGAAACTTCACTCTGTAGTTCCTGTGTGCCTGGATGACCGTATTGACTTAATCAGGCTCCTGTCATTGTCTAAGGAAACATTCAGTGCTAATGTTCTGTGATTCTACATTGGAAAAAGGCAAGGGACACCACCAAATGCTTTGGGGATGGAAGGTTTGGGAACACTTTTGCTTTCATTCCGTTTTCTGCCAGGTCCATAAAATAGAGAAGCTGTTATGTTACAAAGCAGTGATCTCCTTCTACTGAAAGCCCTGAGTGGTCTGAGGGTGGCAGTTGGGGATGGTGGTTAAATTATTCATCGTGACAGAAATAATTATCTTCATACAGGAGACAGAAGCCCAAATGTCTTTTAGGAAGTCAACTTGAGAAATTGCTCCTCGGTGATAATGAAAATAATGATGTGTCCCAGGCCCTATTCACAGGCTCTGATTTTTTCCAGCGTTTGTAAATAGTGTCCTGTGCTAACAAAAGTCTGATTAACAAAATTAAGACGAGATTGGGCTGTAGCCTGAACCCCTCCCCGGGGCCTTCTATTTTCTGGATTTCTAGGATGACTATCTTTTCAGGACAGATTTTTCTTCCTCAGTCTCATTCTTTATCATCTGGAGTTGAGGCAATTTGATGGTTTTCTGCCATGACAGGGGTTAGAGCTGAATACATATCTCCTCACAAGAGGTTCTGCTACACTAACGAGTACTATCCCATTATGTCTCGGATGCAAAATAAAAAACACTGTTGATATCTTGTCACCTTTCCCTTCAAAGTTTCATACTTTTCTTCAAAACAGAAATATAGGGCTTCCCTGGTGGCGCAGTGGTTGAGAGTCCGCCTGCCGATGCAGGGGACACGGGTTCGTGTCCCGGTCCGGGAAGATCCCACATGCCGCGGAGCGGCTGAGCCCGTGAGCCATGGCCGCTGAGCCTGCGCGTCCGGAGCCTGTGCTCCGCAACGGGAGAGGCC
>RJWK010050847.1:0-16144 GCA_004363435.1 Platanista minor | reverse complement strand
CCCTAAACAAAAGGTCTGTGCCTTTTACGGACCCAAGGTCTGCGGGCAGGAAGAGACAGAAGCAGAAAAGTACAATTACTGAACCAGAGTGGAGACATGTCTTCAAGATGTCCCCTGTCCCCTGATAACATAGATGAGTATGCTTATATCAGGAGCCATTATCAGACCTCTTTACAAGGAAGGTAACTGGGTTGGAGTGCAGCCATGCAAAATAGCACAGACCAGCGATGCCTTAGCTGTGCAGCAAGCACGGTGTGAGAAGGGCAACCTCGACCCCGATACTTTTGCTCAGCTTATGTTTCTCTGAAATCTGTCCACACTGGTGTGGGGAGCTATGATTCCTTCTTTTGCATGCTCTGTAGGTGTAGATTCCTTCATGTTCTTGATGCTTCAGTTTCCTTCCAAATTTCATGTAAACCAAAAATAACCAAACCACTGCAGCTTGACTAAGACACATGAGCCCCCCCCTGAATAGCTAGTGTTGACTTAAAAAGTATGTGCAACCTAAAAGTTGAGAGTTATGTTTTATTCGGAGGGAAGTTTTAGGACTTCAAGCCCAGGAGGGAGCATCTCAAGTAACCCTGGAGAACTGCTCCAAGGAGACGAGGGGAAGCGAGGGGAGAGCCAAGTTATATATAAGTTTTGCAACAAAGGGCAGGTAGTCTGAATGTCAAAAGATTATTGTTAATTAAAAGAAAACCGGATATTTCAAGTTAAGGAGTTTAGCGATTTTCTATGTATGGGAAGATGCAAGAGGGCTCGCTGAAATCATTCCTCTGATATGCACCTCAGCTATCTGGGGCCAGTGCCCCATGTCTCCACACCCCGAGTTTCCCCAGGGCTCAACATAGGGAGTGGCTGCAGTCTGATGGCTGCTAGATAGCAGTTATTCTTTCCTTCCTGAGTTCCCTCAAGGTTCACCAGCTCACTTTAGACTGTGGCTGCAATCGCTGATGACTGTGACATCCTTGGTTTACTGATATGGCAGGAAAGATTCCATTTCTCAGATCCTCCTCTTGGTCAGGAATTCAACCAATATTTGGGAGACTTTTCATGACTAAATTTTGTTCCATGGCACTGGGAGGCTCATCCCAGATCAGGCAAAAATTCTTGTGGATATGCCACTCCAGGGGCTAATTTCTGATTTAGGCCCTGTTGATAATTAAAGATTCTCTGGGTCCTCTGTCTTTCTAGTCTATTATGAATCCAGAGATATTTTCCCCTATTGCTTCTTCCCATACCTAGAGTTGATCTTGGGTGGCCTCAGTCTTGCAGCAGCTTGAAGCAGGGTTTCAGTTCCCAGTCAGTGATTGAGGTTGGGTTGTGGTGGTGAGAGCACCAAACCCTAGCCACTAACCACTGGTCAGTGACAAGGCCCTGGCTCTTCGGCTTTGCAGAAAAAGAATTCCCATAAAGACGAAAAGTAGTGAAACAGGTAAAGTGTTTATTAGGAGGAAAAAGAGTACAGTATGTGTGGATAGACACGTGGGCGGGCTCAGAGAGAGAGTTGCACCCTCATGGTAGTTTGAATCACTTTTATGGGGCATTTCTTCCGGGTTTCCTTTGGCCAATCATTTTGATTTGCCTGGTTCATAGTCCGTATTTGGTATATCTCAGTATCCTCCCGTGTGTGCGTGTGCATCCCTTAGCCAATGTGGATTCTAACGAAGAGGTCTATGGGTAGTTGGCATCACTTACTGTGGGGTGGCGCCCCCTCACTTTTTGACCTCCCAGGAGCTTTTCTGTGCATGTGTAGTCATGGAGGTGCCCTGACTTTGAGAATGAGAAATATGTGATCTCTTGTCTTCTATCTGGGCAGGGCCCAGCCTCCTCCCTCCATAGTCCTACTATTTTCTTTTCTTTAATATTTATTTTTTAATATATATATTTTAATATTCATTTATTTGGCTGCGTCGGGTCTTTTTTGTGGTGCACGGGCTCAGTAGCTGCAGCACATGGGCTCAGTCACCCCACGGCATGTGGGATCTCAGTTCCCCAACCAGTGATCGAACCTGCATCCCCTGCATTGGAAGGCAGATTCTTAACCACTGGACCACCAAGGAAGTCCCTGTTCTGCTATTTTCATCTTGGAGTATCGGTCCACAGAGAACAAACTCCAACTGTTTGCCCTGGGGACCCATCTATCTCCTGCCTTAAATCCCCCCTGAGAGATGCGAACCCCAAGAAATCTTTATTGGGAAGATGAAGGGTGAAGGTCTGTCTTCTGTAGCTTTTTCAGGCTGGCAAGGGGCTCTGCCTAATTGGGGTCACAAAGCTCTTGCCCTGTCTCATAAAGGGGCCCCAGGGTGACTTCTGTTGTTATTTCAGCAGGATCTGCTGTGGGGAGTGGCTAGAGTCCCTGCATCACCATTACCCTGTCATTCCCTAGAGAAAACAAACTAAATAATTCGATTAGAGAAGCAGGGACTAAAGATTAGTAAAAGACTATTAGAATCAGAGATTCAAGCAAGGATAGGAATCTGGTTATACAAGGTCAGCATATCTTTGTTAATCTCAGGCTTAAAATTTAGTACACTTCTCTGTTTCTAAAATGGAAGGTCTGAACCTGTTGGTCCCAGGCCTCCTAGTTGGACTGAAAGGTCTTAGTGGTAGATTTGCAATAGCATGGAAGACAACAGAACACTAGGCGAAATATAACATCAATCAGTATGGCTGAAATGAGGAAGGTTATAAGAAAATGGAAACCTCCCGTCAGAAAGTTTTAAATATCTTGTGGGATCCAGGAAAACAAGTTAGAAAACCAGTTTTCAATTTTCCCACCCAAATTGAATAGTGAGGATTGGTGGTTAATTTTCTGCTGAAGCCAAGTGGCTTGTTGTAAACTTTTCTCAATGTCCGTCTCTACCTGCGAAGAGGTGTTAACGTACGCCCAACAAGCTTCAGCAGTTGTGGTTCGCGGACTCTAGAACGCAGGCTCAGTGGTTGTGGCACAAGGGCTTAGTTGCTCTGCGGCATGTGGGATCTGCCCGGACCAGGGATCGAACCTGTGTCCCCTGCACTGGCAGGTGGATTCTTAACCACTGTGCCACCAGGGAAGTCCCAAGACTTCTGTGAATTAGTGAGAGAGTTAGAGGTACTGTTAGCTATGGCAGTAAGAGTATGAGACAAGTTTCTAAGGACATGTTCGTGGCCAGCTACTCCCCACCATGGTTACAAGGTGTACCTAAAGAAACAGGTATCTCCATCTGGGATGCCACCAGGTAAATCTTGAGTTAATTGAGCAAACAGTTTTAATGAACTAGCCCAATGCTTGAATTCGTTTAAGGAGTGGATCGAGAAAGGAGTAATCAAGATTCCCAGCATACACTGTGTGGACGTGGAGCTATTGCATAGGCAATTAGTGGCCCATGGTTTCTTATCTACCTGGCATATGAAAATGTATCCTGGTGGGGCACAGTAGACTAGCAGGCTTAAGGTTTTAAGACCCATCCATTCAATTCTATTGTGATGAAACTGTTCTCCAACCATATACCCAACACGTTCCATCTACGTCCGTCCTGATACTTGTTGCTTTAATGTGGATCCTTCCTCCTTTGGGTAGCGAATTAGAGTTTGAGCACAGATAGGTAACTGGAATTCTGGCTTAGAAGGGTCCATTATAAAGCGCTGGGGTGCTTTATGCCAATTCTTCATCCTCCCAGTTTGACTTCATATTCTCCTTTTGTTGCTAAGGGGAGGGTTAATCAAGAGACATTAGAATTTTCTTCAGTAGGAAAATGAACAATTCTGACTTTGTACATTACAGTTATGAGCCTTGGGTCTCTGGTAGAAGAGACCATTTTCCATTAGGAACTTGGCTAAAATTCCTTACGGGATGGACAAGGGGGTTGCTCTGGTCCATGATAGACTTAGCTAGGGGTAAAGAAATCCAGCATTCTGTCAACTGAGAGAAGGAAACCAGAGAGTGTCTGTCCATCCTGTGGGTAAGCGAAAGAGGCGTAGAAAAGCTAAGGCAATTAGTAGCTTCATAGGAGCACCAGTCAGGGTTACACTTAAATCGCTCGGCATGGGCAGAGAAGTTCAGTGAATTCTGAAAGCAAGGGTGAGGAAGACAATAGTTATCTAAGTCTACCAGAGTATATCAATTATTCTGCAAGTGGACTGGAGTGACGGAAGGGAAAAAGGAAGATAGTGACTCTGTGAACTTAGCCTTGGGTCTAAGAAATCTTTTGTCCTTTTTGAATAAAAGCTTCAGGTCGGGCTTCCCTGGTGGCGCAGTGGTTGAGAGTCCGCCTGCCGAGGCAGGGGACGCGGGTTCGAGCCCTGGTCCGGGAAGATCCCACGTGCCGCGGAGCGGCCGGGCCCGTGAGCCATGGCCGCTGAGCCTGCGTGTTCGGAGCCTGTGCTCCGCAACGGGAGAGGCCACAACGGTGAGAGGCCCGCGTACCGCAAAAAAAAAAAAAAAAAAAAAAAAAAAGCTTCAGGTCTTCGAGTGGCTCACTCATCCACCTGGAATTTTCAGGCTCTCTTGGGTCCTCTGGATCTTGTATAACTCGGAGGATGGGGTGGATTCACAGGAATGGTTGGAATGTGGATCTTCAGGTTCCTGTAACATATCAGTGGAGACAAGTTTAATCCTGGACAGAAGAACCCAGCTGGTGACACCCTGGAGTTTAACTGCCGTAGGAGTGCTCAGTAGGACCCTTCCATTTGGGGAGTGGTTGGTCACCAGGGGACTCATGTTTCCAGGTCTTTAAAAGTACCCAGTCTCCAGGGTTTACAGCAGGGTGTCTGTGATTTGTCATCTGGAAAGGGCTGTACTCTGTTACCGTGTTCTTGGGGAGCCTTCTGGACCTGGCCTAGGTTTATAATGTATCTAAGATGAGCCCGGGTTTCTGGGTCAGTTAGCATGTCCAGAGGAAGGAATGGCCTTCGTTATGTCATTTCGAAAGGGCTTAACTTAGTGGTTGTTTTAGGAGTTGCTCTGACCCACAAGAGGGCTATACACAGAGTTTGCCCAAGGTTTTCTTTAGAGTATGATTAGCCTTCTCCTGAGGACTGAGGTCCTCAGGACGAATGGAGGTGGTATTTACTTCCTAAATCCTGTGAAAGTGGTAGTGTGACCTTGGCTACAAATGAAGGTCCACTGTCACCCTGAAGGTGACGGAGCAACCCGAATCTAGGAATAATTTCCTTTAGGAGAGATTTAGCCACTTTGGTTGCCTTCTCTGTTCTAGTAAGGAAGGCCTCTATCCATCCAGTAAAAGTATCTATAAAGACTAAGTAAGTATTGGAAGCCCTGGAAACAGGGCATCTGAATGAAATCTATTTGCCAGTCTTCTCCTGGGTAAGTTCCACATCGCTGGAATAACAAGAGTGGGAGGCTTGAGGTTGTCCCCTGGATTAGGTATGGCACAAAGGGCACAGGCTCGAGTAACTCTCCAGGAGCCCTTTCCCTGTAAAGAGTCGGAAAACAGTTGTAGACATTGTGTCTCTTCCCAGATGGAGAGAATCATGTAGCCCTTTAATAATTTTCCGTTGGTCAGAGAGAGGTATGAGCAATTTCTGATCTATGTGCCACCGGGCATCCGTTCCCTTAGTTCCCCCTCTGTCTCATGCCCAGTTCTCTTCGGAAGCTGAGTACATTAAAAAGGGTAAGGGATGGGATTAATGCCATTTCAGTTATGGGCATCAGGGCTGCTTTCTTTGCTTCCTGATCTGCCCTGTTGTTTCCTTGGGAAATTTAAGAAGTTCCCTTTTGGTGCCCACGGCAGTGTATGACTGCTGCCTGTTTTGGTTTTCGAACCACTTCTATGAGATGTGAAATCCCAGCCCCATATTTTATAGGGGAATTTCTTGCATTTAGAAGTCCTCTCTCTTTCCAGATAGCTGCGTGGGCATGTAAAACAAGGGAGGCATATTTTGAGTCGTTGCATATATTTACAATCTTTCCTTCCCCTAGGGTTAAGGGTTGGGTTAGAGCTATCAGTTCAGCCTTTTGGGCTGAGGTGTTAGGTGGCAAAGGTTTTGCTTCAGTGATGCTATGAGCAGTCATGATAGCATACCCTGCCCTCCTGACTCCATCCCTAATGAAACTAATGTCATCAGTAAACCACTCTTCCTCAGGGTTTTCTATGGCCTGGTCTGTCAGGTCAGACCTACAGGCATAGACTTGGTCAAGGTTTTTTTTTTTTTTTTTTTTTTTTTTTGCGGTACACAGGCCTCTCACTGCCGTGGTCTCTCCAGTTGCGGAGCACAGGCTCCGGACGCGCAGGCTCAGCAGCCACGGCTCACAGGCCCAGCCGCTCCGTGGCATGTGGGATCTTCCCAGACCAGGGCACGAACCCGTGTCCCCTGCATTGGCAGGCGGCCACTGCGCCACCAGGGAAGCCCTGGTCAAGGGTTTTGAGGCAAGAATGTTAGCTCTGGGCTTTTGGTGGGCATTAATGCAGCGGGGTTAGGAGTGTGACAAGTTTTGAGGGTTAGCTCTGGGAAGTCAAGGAACAAAGCCTGGTACTTAATAAGGCAGCCTCTAATTAGCCAATGATGGCCTTTTATCTCTAGAATCCCCTGCACTTGATGAGGGGTCTGGACTTTCAGTGGATGTCCAAAGGTGAGCTTGTTAGCTTCTGTTAATAAAGCGGTGGCAGTTACTGCCTAGAGACAGCCAGGCCAGCCTCGGGCCATAGAGTCTAGCTGCTTGGAAGAGTAGCCTATAGGCTGAGGAACTTCTCCTAGCTTATGTATAAGGGCCCCCAGTGATGTCCCCTGCTTTTCAGCCATGTACAAATGAATGGGTTTTTCAAACTGTGGAGACCCAGAGCAGGGGCTCTGGTGAGGGCTTGCTTGATATCATTAAAAGCCTTTTCCTGTTCCAAAATAATGGTTCTGTGTCTGGGTCTTTACTGGCTTCATGTAGGGGCTTAGCCATTAGTCTTAATCCTGGAATCCAAATTCTTCACAATCCTGCCATGCCCAAAAAGGTATGTTTCTTCATCTTTGGAGGGCTTAGGCCTAATATAGCTTGTTTTCTCTCTGGGGATAACTGTCTACTTCTGGGGTTTATAATATATCCCAGATATTTAACTTGTTGCTTTGAGATTTGTGCCTTTGTCTGAGAGACCTGTAACCCAGGGCTCCAAGAAAGTTAAGGACTTCAACAGTATTTTGATCTGAGGCCTCCATGGTGGGACTACATATTAAAATATCATCTATGTACCGTAGAATAACACCTTCTTTTAGGTGTATTTCCCTTAGTTCCCTGCCTAGGGCCTGGATGAACAGGTGTGGGCTGTCCCGAACCCCCTGAGGCAATACTGTCCAGGTATATTGTTGAATTTGGCCTGCGTCGGGGTTAGTCCACTTGAAGACAAACAGATATTGTGATGAGGAATGAACTGGGATGCAAAAAAAAAGGCATCATTGAGATCGAGTACAGTAAACCATTTGGCATCCTCAGGGATTAGGGTTCATACAATATAAGGATTGGCCACGAGGGGATGTATAGGGACCACTGTGTCAATTACTGCTCTAAGGTCTTGTGCCACCTTATATGCCCCATTTGGCTTAACAACTAGTAGAATAGGAGTATTGCACAGAGACTGGCACCAAGAGGCCATGCCTTAAACATTTATCTACGAGGGGGTGTAAACCCTTCCTTACTTCCAGCTTTATGGGATATTGTCTCTTGTTAGGGTAGGCAGCTTCTGGCCTAAGGCTAATTCTTACAGGTTGGGCTTTTATGGTCCTTCCAGGGATTCCTTTGTCCTATACTGAAGGGTCCACTGCCTGTAGAATATGGCTAGGAATAGGACCTTGCTCTTTCTGGCTGGTCCGTCTTAGTCAGAGTCAAGATAAGGGGCTGCTCGGGACCTCCTAACTGTAATATGGCCCCGAGGGAGTTCAGAAGGTCTCTCCGCAGTAGTGGGGTGGGACACTCAGGTACAATTAAAAAGGCATGCGAAATCAACCGTTGCTCAAATTGGCAAGTGAGAGGCCCAGTAAAGCAATGGGTGCGGGGCTTTCCATCAACACAAATCACAGTACAGCTTTTGGAGGAAAGAGGTCCAGCGTGAGAAATTAAGACAGAGTAAGTGGCTCCCGCATCCATTTAAAAATCGATTTTCTTACCTGCCAAGTCAAGGTCTACCCGGGGCTCCTCAATGGAGATAGACATGTTCATTGTGGGGAGCTGCCAGAATCCCCGGGCCACCTCAGTCGTCCAGCATGGCCATTTCGGGAGCAGGCGTCCTCCATTCCTCTTCGGGACAGAGGGCACTCCCTCTTCCAATGACCTGTTTGTCTGCAGGCTGGGCATGGCCCGGGAGGCCTTTTCTGGCAGTCTAGGGCCCAGTGGCCAGTTGACTTGCGTAGGTAGCATTCCCCCTTGTTGGTCTTACCTCCAGATGGAGAGTTTGACTTTCTTGGCCCTCTTGGGTTGTCCTGAGGTCGCAAGGCATGGCTGACAGCAATGGCTATCAGTTTTGCATGAGCCCTGGCCTGTCTTTTCTCATGTTGGGTTCTTTCTTCCTCCTCAGCTTGATCTCGATTATTAAATACTCCAAAGGCCACATCTAGGAGTTGGGGCATGGGGGTTTGTGGGCCAAATTGTAATTTTTGGGGTTTCTGCCTAATATCAGGGGTGGGCTGGCTGATGGAGTGCTGTCCCAGCAGAGACTGACCTTTGGAAGTGGAGAGATCTATGTTGGTACACTTTCTAAAATCCTCCACAAGCTGCCGGTGAAAGAGGGCTGGATTCTTTTTCTTCTTGGGTCATTCCTTTAACCTTTTCATAGTTAACTGACTTTTTGATACACCTTCTCATCCCTTCTAATACACATTGGATCATGTTCTTCCTGGCTTCTGTTCCTGCCTGGGAATTATCATTCCAAGGGGGTTCCTGATTTGGGACTGCATCTCCACCCGTAGCAAAATGTTTGGGTCGGTCTCTGGCCAGCTGGTCAGCATGCCCCTGGGCTGCTGTCCAGATTCTCTGTGTTTCCTCAGGGTTACAGCAGGTAGATAGAACTACTTGGACATTCTTCCAAGTTAATCATAGATCAAAGTTAGGGCATGAAACGCTTCAACAAACTTACTACGGTCTTCAGAAAATCTGCCCAGTTTCTGTCTGCATTGGGGTAAGTTGGTTAAACAGAAGGACAAATGTACTCTGATTGTCCCTTTGCCATTTGCCTCTTCCCTAAGAGGGCATAATTTCCCTGACCCTGGGTGATAGGAAGCTCCACTGAGAGTTACCGCAGAGAGACTAGCCTCTCTTTCTTGGGGTAATGGAGGGTACGGAGGGACATAGGGAGGCGGAGTTTGGGATCAGTCGCAGGGACCAGGAGAAGTAGGTGGCTCTGAAGATGTAGTGATACTGTCAGGAATTGGAGGAACTGGGTTTCCCCACTGACAGATGGGAAAGCTGAGAAGGGGATCATCTAAAAAAAAATGTCGGAAGAGTCTTCTGGTTCCCCAAGTTTTGAATTACAAGAGCCATATAGGGCGTGATTTTTGTAAGGGACCACAAAAGCCTGAATATAGGGAACCTCACTCCACTTTCCCATCCTGCGGCGATAAAGATCCAATTGCAGAATGGTATTGTAATTTAGAGACCCGTTTTCAGGCCATTTTTCTCCATTCCCCAACTTATACAAAGGCCAGGCACTGCTACAGCAAAATTTCAGTTTTTCCTTCCTTAGCCCTTCTATTTAAAAAAAATGTCCAGTTCTTAAGGATAAACTCCAGAGGGATCTCTTCTGGCTTGGAGGGGGACCTTCCCATGTTAAGTAACCTGTAACCAAGAATGAGGGAGCTCTCCTAGAATGGAATCCAGGGTCCCAGAAACATTTACCAGTAGGCTTTAACTTGAAGGGGTTCAGGGAGTCCCCCAAATTCCCTTCAAACCTGATGGGGTTTCAAGCGTCCTCTACTCACCCATCGATTTCTGACCAGAGGCCTTTGGCTTTCCTTGGAAACTTGCTCAAGGTGTCTCCCCCAACACGGCCAGTGGAAGACATTTGAACCAATGCAGACCAGTTGCCAGGACTTTCCTTAGGAGGGACCACTTGTCTACAGAGCTTATGTCCTTTGATAAGTCCTCCTACGCTGGGGTGTATTCCTCATGACTGAGCACCTACAAAATTCATCATTCGAGCTTCTGGGTAGCGGCCTGCCTGATAGGCTGTCTGTAGCAGTGTGTAGGCTGTCAAGGCCAGGAGTGAAGGAGGTCCGATAGACACAAAGACCAATCCTTGGAGGAATTGGAGTTGGGTGCTACGGAAGATGCATGGGGTTCAAGGCTCAAGGGCCGGGAGGTGGAGAAATGCGCATAGTAAATCTCTGGGCATTGAGTGAGGTGAGAGACTAGACAACAGAAGAACCGCAAATCCTTTGCCCTATCTGTCTCATAGCTAAGATAGAATTAGGAGTTGTCTGATGATTTTGTCTGAAACAGGCAGCACCAGGTTTGGCAGTGGCAGGGATGCGGTTTAGGAATGATGTCCAGGACATCCTTCCCTAAGGAGGGAAGGAAAGACGTGGTGGAGGGTTCCATGTGGGGCGGTGAGAGAGAGAACAACAGCGAGAGACCCCTTGGGCTCCTGCACAGTTGGAAATCATGTTTTCACCACTTCGCAAAGGACAGCGTCAGCTGTCACCCAAACATTATTTGAATACTCACGGCCTGGGGAATTCCCCCGTCACCCTCAGTGTTGTTGGCAGGAGCCATAATGCTGTGAGCGGGCAGAGCTTATGCCCTGTGGGTCCTGAAAAGAAAGAAAAGTGAGAGACAGAAAGCAAGAGCGAAAGTCAGGGGCCTCAAGGTGCAGCTGGGTGAAGCCCGCGGTTTATCTTGACTTCCCGAATTCCTGGGTTTTGGCACCAAATATGATCTTGGGTGGCCTCAGTCTTGCAGCAGCTTGAAGCAGGGTTTCAGCTCCCGGCCAGTGATTGAAGTGGGGTCTCGGCGGTGAGAGCACCAAATCCTAGCCACTAACCACTGGTCAGTGACAAGACCCTGTCTCTTCGGCTTTGCAGAAAAAGAATTCCCGCAAAGACGGAAAGTAGGAAAACAGGTAAAGTGTTTATTAGGTTGAAAAAACAGTACAGTACATGTGGATAGACACACGGGCAGGCTCAGAGAGAAAGAGTTGTGCCCTCGTGGCAGTTTAAATCACTTATATGAGGCGTTTCTTCCAGGTTTCCTTTGGCCAATCATTTTGACTTGCCTGGGTCAGAGTCCGTATTTGGTGTATCTCAGGATCCTCCCATGCGTGTGCGTGCATCTCTTAGCCAAGATGGATTCTAACGAAGAGGCCTATGGGTAGTTAGCATAACTTACTATGGGGTGGCGCCCCCTCCCTTTCTGACCTCCAAGGAGCTTTTCTGTGCATGTTCAGTCATGGAGGGCTCCTGACTTCGAGAATGAGAAATATGTGGTCTCTTATCTTCTATCTAGGCAGGGCCCAGCCTCCTCCCTCCATAGTCCTGCTATGTTTGTCTTGGAGTATCGGTCCACAGAGAATGAAATCCAACTGTTTGCCCCAGGGACCCATCACTCTCCTGCCTCAGAATCACACTATTACAGTTATTCTATGGAGTCATAAATGTGATATATTTTCTCCAGATGTTTAGCCATCAATTTTGTTGGAGGCCTGGTTACACACTGAGTACTATAAGAGGCAAAATCTTATAAAATAGAAGGGATATGAGTAATGTCACTAGTAATATTGACAAAGTCATAGTGCAGCGGGAAGACACAAATCATAAACAATTTGGAAGCAAACAACAAATTAAAACGATGATTAGCACTTCCCTGGTGGTGCAGTGGTTAAGAACCTGCTGGCCGGGGCTTCCCTGGTGGTGTAGCTGTTGGGAGTCCACCTGTGAGTGCAGGGGATGCGGGTTCGAGCCCTGGTCCAGGAAGGTCCCACATACCTGGGCCTGTGCACCACAACTACTGAGCTCGCATGCCACAACTAGTGGAGCCCATGCGCCTAGAGCCCGTGCTCCGCAACAAGAGAAGCCACCTCAATGAGAAGACCATGCACTGCACTGAAGAGTAGCCCCCACTCACTGCAATTAGAGAAAGTCCGCATGCAGCAATGGAGACCCAAAGCAGCTAAAAATAAACAAACAAACAAATAAATTTATTTAAAAAAAAGAATCCACCTGCCAATACAGGGGACACGGGTTCAATCCCTGGTCCGGAAAGATCCCACATGCCACGGAGCAACTAAGCCTGTGTGCCACAACTACTGAGGCTGTGCTCTAGAGCCCACGAGCCACAACTACTGGAGCCTTCACACCTAGAGGCTATGCTCCGCAACAAGATAAGCCACCTCAATGAGAAGCCCGTGTACTGTAACGAAGAGTAGCTCCCGCTTACTGCAACTAGAGGAAGTCTGCATGTAGCAAACAAGACACAATGCAGCCAAAAATAAATAAATAAATTTATAAAAAATAAATAAAACAGTGATTAGTATAACTGCCACCGAGTCCAAGCTTGGTCTGCTCACTGAGGAGGCCAGGTGTTGAGGCAAAGAATAGCAACTTTATTCAGAAACCCAGGTGTCCAAGAAGATGGTGGACTAGTGCCCTAGAGTACCATCTTATTGGGGTCTGGATGCTAATGTCTTTTACAGAACAGAGAAGGAGAAGAGGTGAGGAAGTAAAGTAAAAAGGCCATAAGTCTTGCAAAATATCTCCTGGTTTGGCCAGCCTCAGAGAGGGGATGTGTTAATTTCTTAAAAAAGGCACTTTGGTTTAACATTCAGGCTGGTGGCAGTGTTCCCTGAGGGAGGCCATTATGTATTCTTATAGCTATAGACAGCATCCTTTTAGTGATTATAGTAACAAAAGAAACGGGAAGCAAAGGTTAGAGTAAAAGAAACAGATCCAGCATGGAGTCAGATTTTGATCTTCCCTGTTACGTAACTAGTTGTAATCCAGTTGCAATAAACCATAAAGTCTACAGGAGAGCCAGCTGGAAAAGCCAAATTCTAGCAGGATCAGGTAGAGATAAATGCTTCATCTTCATTTACAAAGCCATGCTGTATCAACTTGTTGTAGGTCATAGGATGAGAAAATGTTGTTTTTTGGAAAACAAAGATTAAGGCTAGCATATTTCCCAAAGTCATAAAGTTATAAATCATATTCATCAGTTCATTGAGTCCCATGTAATTAATTCCTGTTGATCTGGATGAAGTAATCAGGTTTTCCACTAGAGTTTTGTCATTTATTACCCAGTTCAGTAGTAGTATCTGAAGGCTATCAGAAATGTATATTTGTTAAAAAAAGTTATTTTTATGAGTCTTTTTGAAAATATTCATTTTTTAAAAGCATCAGTGTAAGATAATGATTGTCTATAAAAGACAAAACTTAAAAGAGCATGGTTCAAGATTTGGGTACAATGCAATTAGCAGGAAACTTGGATATTTCTGTGACATATAACATTTTAGGATAATAACTAGAATTATGGCTGATAAGATTATATCAAGACATATCAGGGCTTCCCTGGTGGCGCAGTGGTTGAGAGTCCGCCTGCTGATGCAGGGGACGCGGGTTCGCGCCCCGTTCCGGGAAGATCCCATGTGCCACGGAGCAGCTGGGCCCGTGAGCCATGGCCGCTGAGCCTGCGCGTCCGGAGCCTGTGCTCCACAACGGGAGAGGCCACGACGGTGAGAGGCCCGCGTACTGCAAAAAAACAAACAAACAAACAAAAAGACATATCAGATGTTAAGGATTCCATATAAGTTTTGGAATATCTATATTAATGACATTTATCCATACACTATAATTTAAAATTCATCTCCAATCACTTGACAATGTTTCTGAAGTAATTTAACATACCAAATAAACTTAATTAGTTTAACATTCCTCTCTGAGATGTCTCAGTGATGTTCCTTCAAAGCATCTCAGAGTCAGCTGGAGGCTAAAAGAGCTTTAGTTGGATTTTGATATTTGGGAAGTTTGTTAAAAATATCAAAGCTTTAAAACACAACAGGATTATAGGCCATTGTGAAATGATACTTATTCATTTAACCAAAGTCACAAAACGATTAAAAGAAAACAACAAATACAGATCACTTGAGGGCACAGAAACTCACACAGTCTGTTATCAAAAAGGAGCACTCTAACAGAGAGAGAAATTTCAGTCTTGTTTTAGCTTACTTAACAAAATCCATTTACTCAGTTAACTTCAATCTAAATTTAGTTAATCCTGACCATGCATAAAACATTTTTGTCAGGATTCCTTTCCACAGCCTTTCATCACTTTTTGTATCCAGATCAGCCTGCCCCTTATTTATTCATCCAAGTAAAACCAACCAGCTCTAAGACATACTGTCTTTCTTTTTCCTCAATAAAACGTAATTTCATTCCTCTTACCTTCTTTATTGAAAACACACTGTACGCTGAGATGCTTATTATTTCTATTAGCTTTAATTACATGTTTAAATTAGAATTCTCAACTCTTAAAAACCTTAATTTCTAGTGAAAACTAAGAAGTAAGCAATTATAAACTGCCTTTTACATCAGCATTCTGTAAATTGATGAACATAAATATCAGTGATAATTTCTAAAAACATTTGTTTTCTTACAGAGAACATCTCAGTGTGGCACCAAACATTTTCATTGATAGTCCTAAATGCCTTTAGTTTCTCTATTTAGTAATTGATGTCTCAGTATCTTTTTTTTTGAAATTATCTATCTATTTAATAAGCTTCCATCCCTTTTTTTTTTTTTTTTTTTTTTTTGCGGTACGTGGGCCTCTGACTGCCGTGGTCTCTCCCGTTGCGGAGCACAGGCTCCAGATGCGCAGGCTCAGCGGCCACGGCTCACGGGCCCAGCCATTCCGCGGCATGTGGGATCTTCCCGGACCGGGGCACGAACCCGTGTCCCCCGCATCGGCAGGCGGACTCTCAACCACTGTGCCACCAGGGAAGCCCAACTTCCATCACTTTAATTAGCACAACTCTAGAAATTTAAGTTACCAAATATCTGGAAAGATCATTTTAAGTAGACATTTCTAAAATATAATTATTTTTAAAGAGTTTACCCCAAAGCTCTTATCTCATTTACATTTAAAGTCTCATCATATCAAGTTATTTTCCTTGTAACAGATATTATAAGGTCTTATTTGATGTCTATTAAACCTAGGTATAATACAGTATTAGACTTAATGTTGATGACTCTAAAGACATGTCCATATTAATTAGATCAACAAACTTTAATACCAGGTATCAACTAAATATTTAATATTTCCCAGTTCGCTTACTTTTAAATTAAATAGACCTCTTTATAAATTTAACTTTGATAATACTTTCCAGAGGCAGAGATATCTCATATATATAATGTGTAGACAGACATATAATATAAATGGGCAAAACTAGAGATCTCATGGTTTCACTTAAAAAAAACTTAGTTATGAATCAGGTATTACAACATGAAGTTACTAGTTTACAAAAGCAGTTGGAATACATTACAGTTGCTCGCTCAGATGACTAAAGCTTTACTATTTGTAAAGTTTTGCTGAAGGAGCGTTCCCAGTGGTTGGAATTTTAAGACTGTCACTTTGTCTCTCTTTTTTTTTTCTTGGTTTCAGGTCTTGCCTGATTTAGCTAATTAGGCTCAGGCCCAGGTCCTTGTGGCCTATATTTACATTTCTGGTTTGTAGAGATTTGCAAGAGAAAGACAGTTGCCTTTAGTTCCCCAAAGAACACATCTGTCACCTGAAGGATACTAAAAGATTGATTTGTCCAACCATATATCAGTGAGAAGATTTCTAACTAAACTGAAATTTATGAGTTCTATGTTCTAGAACTTTAGAGTTTAATTTATCATGACCTCAAAAGCTTGTATAAGGCATTAGCAAAGATCTTCATTCTGAGTTTACAAGTTAAACCCAGAGCAAAACGACTATTTTTATTTTTATTAGCTCTTGAATGTTAGCTTCCAGTTTTTATTTATTTGTATGGCTCAGGTAACCCTATTGGTTTTCTTTAATATGTTCAGTCAATATTTCCTGAGGCACAGATTTATATGCCATGCAGGGGAAGCATTCCCCAGTGAAACATGCCTATAATTAAACAAAAGAGATGTAACCATCTTATATAAAGCCCATTTAAATATACCAATTTTATACACTTCTGTCAACTTTTATACTTTTTTTTTTTTTTTTGCG
>RJWK010050846.1:0-16144 GCA_004363435.1 Platanista minor | reverse complement strand
TGGGCTTCTGGTTACCAAGGCCAGGTGATGCCAGGGGAGGGGAGGAGGCAGAGGGGAGAGCAGCAGTCCGGGGAGCAGGGCCGCCGTTCCCTGTGCTTTCATCCTCTTCCCCTGGCCTGGATGGAAAAAGCTAGTCCCGTCGGGGACCTCCGCACCCCTACCACAGCACCTTCGGGCAGCACTGGCAGGGGCTGGGGCCAAGGCGGCTGGCACAGGCTGCAGAACGGCCCAGAGCAGCTCCCAAGGCCGGTGTCTGCCGCTCCCCACCGCCAAGCTGCAAGGTGCAGACAGGCAGGGCCACACTCTTACACCACACTCTCACAGGGTCGCTGCGAATAGGCGTGGCTCTGACTGTAGGGCCCATCGCACACTCTCTCCCTCCCTGTTAGGAGACCCTCTCCCCTGCTTGGGGAAGGAAAGGTCCCAGCTCCGAGCTAGAGATCTCAAAGCATGGCTGCTGCCCAGGAAACTACTGATCACCATTGGGGAGCCCTTCTCAGGGCTTCTTCCCTTTCCAGAGCTGAAGATTTTCAGCTTTCACCAACAACTGTCTCCAAAATAACCCAGTTGGTCTCCTGCTTCCATGTCCCTCATCTTAGGCTCCAGCAAGGAGCTGGACAAGGAAAAAAAAACAAATAATCCTGGGGTGGGGGAAGGAAGATGGGGGAGCAGACTATTTCTCTGCCTTGCCCCAGCCCCCAGCCAGTGCCAGAGAGCAGTGTTAGATGAGATCAGAAACCAAGGCCAGGGCCCCTCACCCGGGCCAAGGAGGAGCCACAGAGCTCAGGCCAAAGTCCAAGGCCAGTCAGCAGTGACTTGTCCCACCCATCCATAGCTTGCCGATTACAAATGGAAAGAGAAACTAGTAGGGCCAAAGCTCGGGTCCTATTTGGGAGGCGGGGGGCCTCCTGGCACCTGCCAGTGATTCGGCGCCCGTTTAGCAAGGTTCTGCTGGGGGAAAATGGGGTAGAGGCGAGAGGAGCCGTGAGGCCTGTGTCAGCAAGTATGAGATCTGATACACAGCAGCGGCGGCCTGCTCTCCCCAGCCTTGCCAGGGAGGATGGCTGCGCACGGTCCCGAGGCTGAGCCTGGGGGGCTAGGGGTGCTGTGGGTAGCAGGGACCGGGAAAGAACTAGTCTGCTGGTTTTCTCTCGAAGCCCCAGCGGTGTGAATTAACAGAAGCACTCAGTGAGGGCCCCGAACAGAACAAGCGGCCCACGGGCTGATGAAGGGGTCCTTCTGGAGGTCTCCTCTAGTCAAGCTCTGCAGGCCCCACCCCGAAGCCACAGGAACAGGCGTCCGATTGTCACCGACGCCACACTGCACTGCACTGTCATTTGGCACAAGTGAGGAGATGCAGAGCGGTGCGTGGAGCTGGAGACCATGAGAAAACCAGCATTCCTGTTTGGAAAGGACAGCTCTCTTGGTCTGAAAGGGACAGTGAGCGGGTGAGGTTCAAGGCTGAAAAAGCTGGCTCATTTGATGCAGCCCAAACTTTCATCTCCCACCCCCATTTCATACAGCGTCAGTGCGCCATAGGGGCCCGAACAACTCCGCCCACCTGCTCCCACTGCCCGTGCCTTCTGCCCAGCTCCATTCTTTCTGGGAAGGGGACCCGAGAGCCACTCCCTCCGGCCTCTGCAGCCCACTCCCCATCCAGACTGAACAGTCTTTGTCCCAGCTTTGCCCTGGAAACTTCCAAGGAGCTACCCACATCCACCTCCAACCCGAGGCCCACCTCAGCTGCCATTCATTTTCTCCAACACGTCCCCAGATCTCCTTCCACCCCACCTCCCACCACCCAAGCCAAAGTCCTCTCCCACCCCTCATCTCGGAAAGCCACCTCCTCGTGGACCCAAACGCAACACTCCGCACTTCCAAACCCAACCTCCCTTCCTAGTTCAATAGCTAGCCTTAACCCATCAGTAACCGCAGAACCTTCTCTGGCCCCCTGTCAACCACGAGGCCCCCCGTCCCCCCAGCACTGGCAAGCTCGCCATCCCCTTTTAACCACTTGCCCGACCCCAATCCTCTTCAGTCCCTGCAGGTTTCCAGAGCATCGCCTAACCTCGGCTGCCACCCACCCCAGGCTCTTCTCGCCCAAGCTTGCACCTCACCCTCCTCCTCCTTCCTCTGCACTGTCGGTCTCTGGAGAACCCCCTTCTCTCTCCTCAAGGGTCTGATCTGTAGAAGGGACCCCCCCCCCCCCCCACAGGAGCACTACCCCCGTCCAGGCCCAGCTACCCACGGCCCCCTCTCGGGGAGCTCCCCAGCAGCCCGGTTTCCCTCCGATCCCCCTTCCCTGCATCCTCTCAGGACCCAAAGCCTTTATTAGGGCACAAATCACCCCCTTCCCTAGCCAATGTTTCTTACCTCGCCCCCCTGGAATCCAAACACCTCACCTTAGCGACCAAACGCCCCATCTTGGGTCCAAGAGCCCTTCCCCTCTGAAGGTCCAGATGCTCCATCCTGGGTTCAAATACCCCCTTGGAGGGCTAAGGTGCCCATTCTGGGGGCTAGAGAACCCATCTGGTGCTAAAAGTCGCTTTTGGAAGCCCCCAACCCCCTCTTCGGATCCAAACGTCCCGCTCTGGGTTCGAATGCCCTCGATAGTGGGGCAGAGAGGGGTCCAGAGGCGCTCTCCGGGGCCCAAACGCCCCCCATTCTGGGTCCACTCGCGCTCTCGGGGGTCCTGCCCCGCCGCGCCCGCCTCAGAGCCCCCAGCCTCGGCGGCCCTTCAGCCTCACTCACCATGGCGAGGCCCGGGGTGTCCGGAGCGCGGGGATCAAGGTTCCTCCGGCGGCGGCAGCAGCTGCAGCAGCTTGAGCTCCGCCGCGCGTCCGCGCCTCCACACTCACTTCCCGCAGCGCGCGCCGCCGCCGCCGCCGCCCGCCCCAACGGTCCCTCAACGGCCGCCGCGCGCGCCCCGCCCCGCCCGGTCCGCGCGCCGCCGCACTGCGGCTCCCACGGATCCCTCCGCGCCTCTCTCCGCACTGCCGGGCCCGCGGATCTCTCGCTCCCACCCAGCTCAGGGTTGGGTTTGTGGCCGGCCGCGCGCGCGCGCGCGCACCCGCCGCGGGACTACTTTCCGTCGCCGCGCGCCCCGCCCCCTGGGCCCACTCTACTTTTCTCCTCGGCGGAGGGGCACTGCTCGGCGGCGCGTGATGCGTTCCTGTGTGAGACGCGCCGCTATTGGGCCCGTGCGACGGCGGAAATGAGAGCGCGGTGCCGATTGGTCCGGCCTTCCCTGCAATGCGTCAAACTGGGGCGAGCCACTGCGTGGTGGTGGTGGGCAGTCTGAAATGTGTCGCTGCGTGGAGGTGTGAGGCGTAATGAGGTGAAGGGGAAAATTGTTTGACTGTTAGAGAAGCAAATAAATCATCTTCGTGGTCAGGGAGTGGTAAAGGGGTGGCGGAAGATGCAGAAGCACTTTCTCGGCTCTCCCCTCTAACAGATGGAAGATGGTGCAATCCAAAATGCTGGCCTGGAAGCCCCGCCCCCAACTGGGCCTTACGATGTGGCGGGGTCTTCAAGGTTTCTCTCTTCCACTAAAGGTGCTGTCTGTTGGGACAGGTGTGTGCACCCCGAGACACCCTCCACAGGTGTCCGGAACCCCTATCCCCGCTTCACTCCTGATTGGCTCAGGGTCTGTGAAAGTGGGGCTGTCGCAGGACAGCCTCTGGGAACAGGGCGTTAATTCAGTCATTCATTAAAAAAGACTGAATTGGGTGCCTGGTGTAATGTAGGGACCCGTGATTGGCTGGGCTGGGGAGACCAGACTTCCCAACCATTGTCCTGTTGTCTTGTAGACCACTTGACTCTTGCGCTCCTTGTTCTAAGGTTCCAGCCATAGGAGGAAAAAGAGTGCTAAGGTTAGCTGAGACTGTTTACTGGAGCTCAGAAACGCTCCCCTTCTCTTGTTTAGAATGGGAGCTGCCTACATGTCCCTTATCCCTCTCGGTGATTGTCTGAGGAATGGCCCACTCGCCAATCATTATGTCCCACCTGGAACAGGATGTAGGCTAGTGAGGGTCTTTCCCTAGGTTTTTGGATCTAGAGTTTGGGGAGAGGAAGCCTTTTCCTTTCGCATGGTGAGGCTGTGAAGAAATAGGTCTGGCACTGTCTGTGGCCATTTTCCCACCCTGGAGGGGAGAATAAAAGGGATACCAGGGAGAAGCAAAGAAGAGATGGAGTGAGAGTCCTGATGCCATTCACTTCCCTGATTCCAGTACTCCTGAGGCCAGCTGCACAACCATCATGCCAGGATTTTGCTTATATGAGCTATTAAAATTTCCCATGGATCCCAAACTGGTTTGAGTTGAATTTCTGTCACTTGCACCCAAAGATTTTCTGATGGATGTGAGCTGGGCTAAACTCTGTCTTGGTCATCAGCATTGGCCCTGAAACAGAGACGGCCAAGGACCCAGTCAACAATTGCTGAACAAATAAGCAAAATGAAGTCAGGCTCATGCTCTCTCCCCCTTTCTCTCTCCTCCCTGTCTCTGAGTCTTGCTTTCTGCCAGGCAGACCTTAACTTCTGAATTACTTAGGCCTATGAAATAATACATATACTACTATTAACATGTTTGAGCGCTTACTCTGTTCCATTCCACTCGCTTTGCATCCATTAGTTTATTTAGTTCTTACAATATCCCTATGGGTTTGTTACTTCCATTTTCCACCTGAGGAAACTGCTTTATTGCCACTGGAATTAGATGAGACCAGGGAGGTCTGAAAGCCTGACCAAAAACAGAGACGTGAAGTAGCTTGCCCATGGTCACACGGTAGGAGGTAGAGTCGGGATCTGATCCCCAGCAGTTTGCCTGAAAACCCCACACTCTTAAACACCATTACACTACCAGTGGGAGAGATCATATTTGTCTTCAGTTATCCATTTTCCCTGTCTTCCAGCATAATAGAAGTTTAGCTGGGCACATTGCCATCCTGAAGAAAAACTACATTTCCCAACCTTCCTTGCAGTTATGAGTGGTCATTTGATTGAATTCTGGCCAGAAAGAATAGTGATATATGAAACTTCTGGGTATACCATTAAAGGGGAGGACACGCCCTCCTTTTCCTCTTGCCTGCTAGTAGAGCAGCCCTTGTAGGCATTAGATGACAGACCAATGGTGACCATACTCACCTGGCACCTTGATGATTGCCTGGAGCAGAGCCCACCCTTCCATCCCCAGTGCCAAACTTTTATTCGAGAGAGAAATAAATCTCTGTATTGCTTAAGCCACTGTTATTTTGGATCACTTTGTTATAACAGCCAAACATATACATGTCCCCTTTTTGGTTACTGCCCTTGCTTTGGTGGAAGCTCTTATGCCTACATTAGTGAGGGGCCATGTGGTTCAGGCGTAAACGAATCAGCATGTCCTGCTTCCATACCTCTGAGTGGTTCAGAGTCAATTGTATGACTTATTTTTTTTCCAGGCGTGGCATAATTTACATTCAATAAAATGCCACAGATCTTAAAGTGTTCAATTCAATGAGTTTTGATAATTGTGTACACCCTGTAACCACCACCGAAGACAAGCTGTAGAACATTTCCATCATCCCAGAAGTGAGCTCCCTTGTGGCTCTTTCCGGTCAATTCCTGTCCCCCTCAAGCTACCATTGTTCTGGCTTCTGTCATTAGAGATGAGTTTTGCCTGTTCTAGAGTTTTGTAGAAATGGAATCATATAGCGTGCATTTTTCTGGTCTTGGCTTCCTTTGCTCCATGTAATATTTCTGAGCAAAAGTTGCATGGAGTATACTTATACTAAAATATACTTTTTGTTGTTGATCTGAAATTTCAAGTTCAACTGGAGTCCCGTATTTCTAATTGCTAACTCTGATGATCCGAATCTCAAAGCACCTTCTTTCCATGGTTGGGAAATGATCTTAGTGACCTTACAGGGGACCACCTGAACTTCCAGGCCTCAGGTTGTCCTATGCTACAGCCAGGCAAGCGTCTCGATAGTGGCTTCAAATCTTCTGAGCTTTAGGAATGATCAATAAACTAAGGCTCAACCCCATTATCATCGACATCTCAGTTCACATCCATCAGTTGGACAAACACCAAGTCCAATAATACTATCTGCTGCTGGATCCACGCCACGATCTGGTGACCCTGTTATTTCTCTGACCTCACCTCCCTACACTCTTCTCTCACTCTCTTGGTTCCAGCCACACTGGCCTCTTTGCTGTTCTTTGAACACACTTGGCTGACTCCTGCCTCAGAGCCTTTGTTTTATTTCCTCTTCTCCAAATGTTTCTCCCCATGATAGTTATGTGGTTTGTCTCCTGCTTTGCTTTGTTCAAATGACATGTCCTCAGTGATGGCCTACCTTGACCATCCCATTTACAACTGTAAACCAACACTCCCAATTGCCTTTACTTGGCCTTATTTCTTTCATAGGTGGGACCACTTTCTCAAATATGATATACTTTTCTTATTTATTCTATTTAGAGTTTGATTCTCCCACTGGAATATAAGTTCCATGAGGTCTGATCTTTCTATTGTCTTCACTGTTGTATCTTTAGCGCCAAAAGCAGAGCCATGAATATAATAGGTGCTCAATAAATATTTTCTTTTAAATAACTAGGTAAATATGGGAAGATGGAAATTCTCCTACAGTGCTGGTGAGAGAATATATTGATACAAAGACCCTAGTGAGGGCTTCCCTTCCCTGGTGGCGCAGTGGTTGAGAGTCTGCCTGCTGATGCAGCGGACGCCGGTTCGTGCCCCGGTCTGGGAAGATCCCACATGCCGCGGAGCGGCTGGGCCCGTGAGCCATGGCGGCTGAGCCTGCGCGTCCGGAGCCTGTGCTCCGCAATGGGAGAGGCCACGACAGTGAGAGGCCCGCGTATGGCAAAAAAAAAAAAAAAGACCCTAGTTAGTGTCCCATTTAGGGTAGGCTAGGTTATAGTATAGTAACAGCTGCAAAAATCTCAGTTAGCACAGTTAAAGTTTCTTTCTCACTCACATAAAATCCACCAAGGGTCTTGGCCTCTCTGCAGGACAGATGTCCTCCATGTGGTGACTTAGTGTCCCAGGCTCTTTTATCTCTCCTGAAGGTCTCTATGTTGCCACAGCAGGGGAAGAGAGATTGGAAAATGTCCCAGGGAGTTTTCATTGTCTTAGTAAAAGTGACATCTGTCACTTCAGCTCACATTTCATTGTCCAGAACCAGCCACATGGTCCCATGTCACTGCTAAGGGATGGAGAAGTGTATTTTCTCCCGTGCCCCAGAAGAGGAAACAGGAAACAGAATTTGGTGACCATACCATGGTCTTGGTCACAGAGAGACATTTGACCATATCTGTTAAGTTGAACATGTACATTTGCTAAAATCTAACAGTTCTACTCTTAACTATATCCTTGATAAGTGGCTTTCAAATTATTTTGAATGAGCTTCACAGCAAGAACCACATTTTACATCATAACCCAGCCATATTTCATATATATATATTTTTTCAGAAACTATATAATTAGTCTGAAACAAAAATTTCAGAAGCAGAACTTAGTCTTACTAGAGACAAGGCACTCATATTTTCTTTCCTATTCCATTTCATGTTTCAGAAATGTTGCTCATTGTGACCTACTGATTCCACCAGCCTCATCGTGTGTGTGTGTGTGTGTGTGTGCGTGCACATGTGTGTGCGTGTGTGTGTGTGTGCATGTGTGCATGGTGTGTGTGTGTGTGTTTTAGCACTTCCTTACTTTCTGGCTACTACTTTCTAGGATGTTCCAGACTCATCGTGTATATTTCTTGCTCCAATCCTACAATCAGCCATTTCTCTAAGGAGCCCTGGCTCCTTTTATTGGAGAATTAGGTTAGAAACTAAGATCTGGGCTCTGAGTGTCCTTGTTGCTATTGAAGATTGCTTTTTTTAACTCTACCTCTTTGCATTTTTATAGTGATTGCTCCAAGTATCCTTAAATTGGTCACCTATCTATGATTTTTTAACCTCACTAAGTTTTCTTTTAAAAAATTATCTTACATAATAGTCTGGAGGCAGGGTCAGATCAGGACTGGTTCAGTGGCTCAATGATGCAACCAAGGACCCAGACTTTTTTTCTCCTTCTGCTCTGGTATCTTCAATATTTTCTGTCTTTAGGCTCATAGCTTTATGGTGGCAAGGTGGCTGCCACAGCTCCAGACGTTACTTCCCAAGGCAGTAACTGAAGTCAGGATGGAATGGAATAAGGTTCTTTTATTTCCCTTTATCAGAGAGAATAAACCTTTTCTCAAAACCCCTTCAAGTTTCATTGGCACAAAATGGGTCACATGATCACTCCTAAATCAATCACTAGCAAACAGGAACAAGGTTTAGAGCAAACAAGTTTCACCTTTTAGGTCAAGGCACACCTTCCTTGAGCACATTGTTACCTGGTACCTGGACAAAACTGGGGTTGGGTTAGCAAGAGAGGTGTGTGGTGGGAAAAAGGTCCACCACATAAAAATGTCTTGGATTTTTCTTGGGAAATTCCTGGAAAAAAAGAGGAAAGTTAAGTTGTCTATGACATGGGGAAACATTCTTAATCCCCTTCTTTACTCATTTCTATTTTGTCTCCAAACCTTTTCTCCCAAAGCAGTTTCCTCAAACTCACTTTCTTCCTCCAAAAATCATCTCCTGCAGCTGATTCAGCCCCAGTATTACTATATGAGGTCATCCAGGGCTGGTGGGTTGGCCCTGCCATCATCCACATGTGGCTTCCACAAAGGTAGCCAAGGATCTGCTACAGTTGCTGCCACTTCCCAATTAGCAGGAAGGTGAAAAACAGGCAAAGAAGGACATTTAGTGTTGTCACTGAGAAGATGCTGTAGTTAGAGTAAGTAATCTGAGATGCTGTAACAAATAAGCTCCCAAGTCTCAGTGACTTAACACAATAAAACTGTATACATATCTCACTCACACAGTGTCTAACGTGGGAGTTCCTTTTAGGCAGATGGTCTTCAGAGACCCAGTTCCTTTTCTTTTATGGTTCTGTTATCCACTGCATACTCAAAACTCTCTTCTGGATCCTCTGTCCAGCCAGAATTTGGGGAAAGAGAGAACAGAGAGGATCATGTGGTGACTTGTCCTGGATGTAGCTCATGTATTTTGATTGCATTTCATTGGCCAGAACCCAGACCCAGGCCAGACATAACTGCAAGAGAGACTGGGAAGACTATATGGCTGTTTGTCCAAGAAGAGGAAACAGGATTTGGTGGACACTTGCTATTCTTTGCCACAGGAGATGACCCATACTTTGCAAATATCACTTCTGCTCACAACCCATTGGCCTAAATATTGTTCATGGCCACTTCTAGCTATAAGGGAGGCTGATTTTGTGAAACTGATATTTTATGGATTTTTTTTTTTTTTTTTTTGCGGTACACGGGCCTCTCACTGTTGTGGCCTCTCCAGTTGCAGAGCACAGGCTCCAGACGCGCAGGCTCAGCGGCCATGGCTCACGGGCCCAGATGCTCCGCGGCATTTGGGATCTTCCCAGACTGGGGCACGAACCCGTGTCCCCTGCAGGCGGACGCTCAACCACTGCGCCACCAGGGAAGCCCATGGTTATATAGTTTTAAAAAAGAAAGATTGTCATAGAAGTCATTCTGTGTCCTCAGTGCATCTTATCTGGAGGCAGATGATGCATTTTGTCCCATTACTGGCAATGGTGATGTTTCTAGCTGTAAAGTTACTCTTTTTCCTTTTGTAATTAATAAGTAATCTGCAGGGAGATACTCCAACGCTTCGTAAATATCAGTGCTCATCAGACCTTCCCCTGCTTGCTTTAGATTACTTAATTTTTTCCACAGATTGCTACCCAAGAACCATCCAGTATTGGACTTCCCTGGTGATGCAGTGGTTAAGAGTCCTCCTGCCAATTCAGGAGACATGGGTTCACGCCCTGGTCTGGGAAGATCCCACATGCTGAGGCCAACTGAGCCCGTGCACCACAACTACTGAGCTTGTACTCTAAAGCCTGCAAGCCACAACCACTGAAGCCCGTGCGCCTAGAGCCCATGCTCCATAACAAGAGAAGGCACCACAATGAGAAGCCCGTGCATGGCAGTGAAGAGTAGTCCCTGCTCGCCACAACTAGAGAAAACCTGCGCGCAGCAGCGAAGACTCAACGCAGCCAAAAAAAGAACCATCCAGTCTAAACGATGAGGTCCCTAAATGATGTACAGAACTCTTCAAAAGCAGGGCTATAACTAGTGCTTTTCTGTCTTTATATAAATTGTAAACCCTTATCATATCTTTTTCACCCCAGAAGTGTAGGACAGCCTAATCTCAATCCCTTCATTAACCCTCTCCCAGTACAGAAATGGCAAGGACCATATTCTGCAAAAATGCTCCCAGGGGTCCTCATTCATGTCTGTGACCATTAAATGGCAGTGCATGGGACCATTTGCACATATTTCTGCCACCCTCTTTTCTTCCCTGGCAAAAGTGTCACAGACATTAAATTTCTGGAGGGGATGACTTTGTACTCTGGAAGCTCATTGCATGTTTCACCTTGGGGCATCTGTCGCTGTGGATTAAACTGATGTAGTTTATTCCATTCATATGGTGTACATCCCAGCTTGTGTGCAGTTCTGATGGGGACAGGGACTGTGAACCTGGATGACCCAGTTGTAGCAGCTTGTGCCCCTACAGGGGCAGGGAGCAGCTGTGGCACCGATGGAAATAGATGTTAGCCGCAGTGGGCCTGAAGCACCTGCCAGCAACACCAATACTGCTTCTTGCTCCAGATCCTACTCTGATCCATACACCTTGCACCTCAGTCTTCCTTGGACCCCCCACTGGATACTCTTTTGATTAGGAAGTTAGGAAATTGAGGTTGCAATAGACCAGAGATACATCTGCCTGTTATTGAATGGCTTACCAAAGACCTCCAGATAACTCTGGAGGTCTTTGGTAAGCCATTCAATAACAGGCAGGTCCAGCCCATGGATCCTTAAATATCCCTGCAAAGAGATACCTCCTCCCCAAATGACACCTTTTGTCCTCAAAACAAGCCTTGGATTCTTAGGGTTCCAAGACCAAGGCAGGGTCTTCAGCCTCCCATCTTCCCCCAGTAAAACACCCCCTCCTCCCAGAGAGTGGGCAAAGTGAGGTCAAGTGGGAGATTTCCCTCTACCTTATGCTGCCTTCAGGAGTGTGACAGATTTTATTTTCTGGAGATGGCCACAAAAATGTCTCACATCTCACACGCTCTTCTAGAACCTTGCCATTCCTGCATTAAGAGTGGAGTCTGTGTCTCCTTCCCTGGGATCTGAGTGGGCCTCGACCAATAAAGTGGAAGTGATGTTACATAATTCCAAAGGTAGCTTGTAAAAATGCTACACACTTCTGAGTTTTTCTCTCGGGACGCTTGCTCTTGAAATCCAGCTGCCATACTGTAAGGAAGCTCAAGCAGCCAGAGGAAGGAACCATGTGGAGAAGAAATGAGGCCTCAAGCCCTCAGTTCCAGCTGAGCTCCCAGAAGACAGCTCACATGAGTGTGCCATTTTGAAAGCAGATTCTGATGCTCTCCAGGTGATACCATGTGGAGCAGAGTACTGTCACTGCCTTCTCCAAATTGCAGGTTTGTGAGCAAAATAAATAATTGTTGTTTTAAGCTACCAGGTTTTGGGGGTGATTTGTTATACAGCAATAGATAACCGAGACAAAAAAACTAAGCCACTACCAGTTGTCTCTCAGTCTCCACAGGGGATTGGTTCCAGGAACCGCCCCCCCCCCCCCAACACACACACACACTGCCATGGGTACCAAAATCCTGAGATGCTCAAGTCCCTTACATAACATGGCACAGTACGTGCATATAACATACGCACATCTTCGCATGTACTTTAAACCATCTCTAGATTACTCATAATACTTAATACAGTGTATTTGCTATGTAAATAGTTGCTGGAGCATAACAAATTCAAGTTTTGCTTTTTGGAACTTTCTGCAATTTTTTTCAAATATTTCTGATCCGACGTTAGTTGACTCCGTGGATGGGGAACCCCTGGATACAGAAGGACTATAATCAGAAAATGTCACAGTTGTCGCCTAAGTCCAGAAAGCACTTTTTGCACTGAGTCAGGGCCACACTCAAATTCAAATCCTGTCTCTCTTCCTAAATAGTGTAGTCCAGAAGAGCAGAACCCTTGGAGCCAGGCAGACGTGTGTTCATAATCCTGATTCCAATACTTCCCAGTTGTGTAACCTTGGGCAAGTTAATGGGCCTCTCTGAACCTCAGTCTCCTCTTCTATGAAATAGGCACTATAATTTTTCTCCCTAAATCTATCAGGAGGATTTAGTGAGATTATGTATCTCAAGTGCTTAGCCAAGAACATAGCACATAACAAGTGCTCAATAACTGTTAGCCACGATTTACCAGGACACTTATATGGTTGGATATTGAAAGCCCCTTGCTGGATAATCTCTCTTGAAGGTAGATTGTGAGCCCTCTGGATCCCACCACACTTCCTCTGTGCTGAATTTCTCTGCCTAGAGTCAGAGAGACCTGGGTTTAAATAACTCATGGCTCCTCCAGTTTCTGGCTGTGTGACCTTGGTCAAGAGACTTAACCTCTCTGTTTTTGGAGTCCTCATCTGCAGAAAGTGGGAGGGTCATATTTCCTCCTTAAGGGGTTGCAATGAGGTTGGATAGTGTGCAAGGCATAACTCAATGCCTGGCACACAGTAGGAGTCCATAGCATGTGCTGAGAGAGGGAGAGGCTATTCCTCCATCCTCTGCAGAATCTGCAGGGATCTCTGTCCTCGCTCTGTCCTCCATCGCGAGCCTGACCAGGTGGCTGGTGGTGGTGAGCGCTCCAAAGAGGAAGGGAGGGGAGGGGGTTCTCTTAGCAGGGCCAGACCTCTCTCATTTCCCAACAGCGGGCGCTCTGGTGAAGTTAGGATTGCAACTCAACGCCATCGCGGTGACCATAGCTACCGCCATTTGTGCACATAGGAGCTGAGCGCTTTGGTTCACTTAAATGTGTCAGGATTCTCAATGTCTTCCTTAAAAGTAAGAAATCTAGCAGAGTCACAGGCTTTTATTTCCATTACGTTTGTGGGAGAAAAGTGCCAACGATCCTCTTCAGATTGAGAGAGAAAACCGACATTTATTCCTTTTAACAATAGAGATGATGTTATCACTATGGCAACAAATGATCAAGGAAGAAAACCAGTCAGAATTGCAGATTTCTCTCGGAGGTTATTTTTCTCAAGATATGGCAACAATTTCAAGGAGACTCTCAAAGACTCTTTTGTTCATATTATCCTTCAAGGACAGTCTTAAATGAACAGAACAGGTTGGTGACAGGAACTCAAGCCTCCAGATTGCACAGGAAAACCAGATGGGCGTTCTCAGTTTGTTTCCTTATGGGGCAGATTCTTTAGATGGGCTTTATTATGCAAAACAGTATCTCTGTGTGTAGCTGCAGGGAAGAGAGAACATCTTCACCTCTTTTACTTTTTACTTTTTTTTTTTTTTTTTGCGGTACGCGGGCCTCTCACTGTTGTGGCCTCTCCCGTTGCGGAGCACAGGCTCCGGACGCGCAGGCTCAGCGGCCATGGCTCACGGGCCTAGCCGCTCCGCGGCATGTGGGATCTTCCCGGACCGGGTCACGAACCCATGTCCCCTGCATCGGCAGGTGGACTCTCAACCACTGCGCCACCGGGGAAGCCCTTACTTTTTTTTTTTTTTTTTTGGCATTTTGTGATCATAGTTCCCTGACCAGGGATCGAACCCCCGCCCCCTGCATTGAAAACGCAGAGTCTTAACCACTGGACCACCAGAGAAGTACCTCTTTTTTACATTTTAAACATTATTTTTATTAAAAATTTAAAATCACTTTTTCAAACTGCATTGGCTAATAGTTGAGAACTTGCATTTTAAGGAGCTGATTCTGAATCTCCTTGGTTGACATCACAGGCAAAAAGCAGCATCTTGATCTTGGACTTCTCAGCCTCCAGAACTGTGAGAAAATATATGTCTGTTGTTAAAGCCACCCAACTGAGGGTATTTGTTATCAAAGCGTGAGCAGACTAAGACACTGAATTCCCTTCTTCCGCCCATAGGCTCAGGGGCCCACAGAGTAACACACACCTCTCCTCCAACCCCATCCCCTACACACCCCTGAACAAAGGTGTTTGTCCCAGATCAGCCTGAGTGGGTAGAGGTTGAAAAAAAATTCTATTTTCCTAGAATTCGTCTTTAGTTGCAGCACTGTCATAATAACCAACCTTCATCTTGTGCCCTTTCCAGCTCTGCCTGGAATAGAGATACACTCACAGAAATTGAGCGCTGTAGAGTTGTGGCTTCTCAACAGAAGCTACTCCAGGTGTTTCAAGCAGAGGAAATTTAATGCAGGGGATTTATTACAAAGGGTGTCCAAAGGGCCAGAAGAGCAAGAGCCAGAAGGGGATGGTGGGGGGAAAAAAAAGAAGTAGTGTGTATCAGTCCTTCATTCCTTTTTTATGACTGAATAATATTCCATTGTACAGATACACTGTACTTTGTTCATTCATTTATCTGTTGATGGTCATTTGGGCTGTCACTACCTTTTGGCTGTCATGAATAATGCTGCTGAGAACATTGATGTACAAGGTTTTAAAATTTTTTTGTGTGTGTTTTTTTGCGGTACCCGGGCCTCTCACTGTTGTGGTCTCTCCCATTGTGGAGCACAGGCTCCAGACGCACAGGCTCAGCGGCCATGGCTCACGGGCCCAGCCGCTCCGCGGCATGTGGGATCTTCCCGGACCAGGGCACGAACCCGCATCCCCTGCATCGGCAGGCAGACTCTCAACCACTGTGCCACCAGGAAAGCCCGATAGACAAGTTTTTGTTTGAACACTTCAGGATTTCTGTTGTCGGGTGATGACAATGTTCTAAAACTGATGGTGCTGATGGCTGCACAGCTCAGGGAATATACTCCAAACCACTGACTAGTACACTTTAAAAGGGTGGATTTTTCTGGCATGTGAATTATATACCTATTAAGCTGTTACAAAAACCCTGAAACTGTTCGAGCTTAATTTTATATTTACTCATATAAACTTATGATAGGAGGCAAAGCACACAGATTCTTTTCATAACTCCAGGAGTTTCTCTGGCCTTTCTGCTCGAGGTGATTTAATTATAACTGGATTAGTGATGATGTCATGAAGGGTTAAATCTCCAACTTGAGGGATAAGTTCTATTTCCTGAACACACAATAATTAAACACACCTCCCAGTAGCAAACGTGTAAGCCAAGTTTGTGGTCATCTCAGCCTCAGGGTTAAAGATGAAATTCCAGAGATTTCCCTGGTGGTCCAGTGGTTAGGACTCCACTCTTTCACTGCTGTGGGCCCAGGTTCAGTCCCTGGTCCGGGAAGTAAGATCCCACAAGCCATGCTGCATGGCCAAAATTAAAAAAAAGAAAAAGAAATTCCAGAATGAATGAACACAGGTGATGATGTGGAAAGGCACCTCTCATTAGCAATCTGTTGGCTAAGAAACCAGCCAGCAAACAATCTTTTGTCACAAAACGGAAATCATTTGTATAGATCCAACCTTCTTTTTTGAAAATATTTTTATTTATTTATTTATTTATTTATTTTGGCTGCACTGGGTCTGAGTTGCAGCATGAGGGCTTCTTAGTTGCAGCATGCGAACTCTTAGTGGCCGCATGAGTGCGGGATCTAGTTCCCTGACCAGGGATCAAACCCGGGCCCCCTGCATTGGGAGCTCAGAGTCCCACCCACTGGACCACCAGGGAAGTCCCTAGATCCAACTTTCAATCATTCATTCCTTCGAGAAATATCTTTAGCTACTGCATGCCAGGTGCTGTTCAAGGTTAGACTCTCTTGACACCAAATCTATTGACATTTGGGGCTTGTATTGATTTCCTATGGCTTCTGCTACAGATGATCGCAAATTTACTGGCTTGAAACAACACACATTTATTCTTTGACAGTTCTAAAGGTCAGACGTCCAAAATGGGTCTGAATGAGCTAAAATCAAGCTGTCATCAGGGCTGTATTCCTTTTGTGGTGGCAGGGCTTTAGTACAGAATCTGTTATCTCTTTCCTTGCCTTTTCCAGTTTCTAGAAACCATGTGCTTTCCTTGGCTCGTGGCCCCTTCTTTTTTTTTTTTTTGCTGTACACGGGCCTCTC
>RJWK010050845.1:0-16176 GCA_004363435.1 Platanista minor | reverse complement strand
CTCCGCGGCATATGGGATCTTCCCGGACCGGGGCACGAACCCGTGTCCCCTGCATTGGCAGGCAGACTCTCAACCACTGCACCACCAGGGAAGCCCTCATTTTTAGTTTTTTAAGGAACCTCCATACTGTTCTCCATAGTGGCTCTATCAATTTACATTCCCACCAACAGTGCAAGAGGGTTCCCTTTTCCCCACACCCTCTCCAGCATTTATTGTTTGTAGATTTTTTGATGATGGCCATTCTGACAGGTGTGAGGTGATAACTCATTGTAGTTTTGATTTGCATTTCTCCAATGATTAGTGATCTTGAGCATCCTTTCATGTGTTTGTTGGCAATCTGTATATCTTCTTTGGAGAAATGGTCTTCTTAGGTCTTCTGCCCATTTTTAGATTGGGTTGTTTTTTTGATTTTGAGCTTCATGAGCTGCCTGTATATTTTTGGAGATTAATCATTTGTCAGTTGTTTCGTTTGCAAATATTTTCTCCCATTCTGAGGGTTGTCTTTTGGTCTTGTTTATGGTTTCCTTTGCTGTGAAAAAGCTTTGAAGTTTCATTAGGTCCCATTTGTTTCTTTTTGTTTTTATTTCCATTTCTCTAGGAGGTGGGTAAGAAAGGATCTTGCGTGATTTATGTCATAGAGTGTTCTGCCTATGTTTTCCTCTAGGAGTTTTATAGTGTCTGGCCTTACATTTAGGTCTTTAATCAAGTTTGAGTTTATTTTTGTGTATGGTGTTAGGGAGTGTTCTAATTTCATTCTTTTACATGTAGCTGTCCAGTTTTCCCAGCACCACTTATTGAAGAGGCTGTCTTTTCTCCATTGTATATTCTTGCCTCCTTTATCAAAGATAAGGTGACCATATGTGTGTGGGTTTATCTCTGGGCTATTTATCCTGTTCCAATGATCTATATTTCTGTTTCTGTGCCAGTTCCTTACTGTCTTGATTACTGTAGCTTTGTAGTATAGTTTAAAGTCAGGGAGCCTGATTCCTCCAGCTCTGTTTTTCTTTCTCAGGATTGCTTTGGCTCTTAGGGGTCTTTTGTGTTTCCATACAAATTGTGAAATTTTTTGTTCTAGTTCTGTGAAAAATGCCAGTGGTAGTTTGATAGGGATTGCATTGAATCTGTAGATTGCTTTGGGTAGTACAGTCATTTTCACAATGTTGATTCTTCCAGTCCAAGAACGTGGTATATTTCTACATCTGTTTGCATCATCGTCAATTTCTTTCATCAGTGTCTTATAGTTTTCTGCATACAGGTCTTTTGTCCCCTTAGGTAGATTTATTCCTAGGTATTTTATTCTTTTTGTTGCAATGGTAAATGGGAGTGTTTCTTTAATTTCTCTTCAGGTTTTTTGTCATTAGTGTATAGGGATGCAAGAGATTTCTGTGCATTAATTTTGTATCCTGCTACTTTATCAAATTCATTGATTAGCTCTAGTGGTTTTCTGGTAGCATTTTTAGGATTCTCTATATGTAGTATCATGTCATCTTCAATCAGTGACAGTTTTACCTCTTCCTTTCCAATTTGGATTCCTTTTATATCATTTTCGTGTCTGATTGATGTGGCTAAAACTTCCAAAACTATGTTGAATAACAGTGGTGAGAGTGGGCAACCTTGTCTTGTTCCTGATCCTAGTGGAAATGGTTTCAGTTTTTCACCATTGAGAATGATGTTGGCTGTGGGTTTGTCATATATGGCCTTTATATGTTGAGGTAAGTTCCCTCTATGCCTATACTATCTGGAGAGTTGTTATCATAAATGGGTGTTGAATTTTGTCAAAAGCTTTTTCTGCATCTATTGAGATAATCATATGTTTTTTCTCCTTCAGTTTGTTAATATGGTGTATCACATTGATTGATTGGCATGTACTGAAGAATCCTTGCATTCCTGGGATAAATCCCACTTGATCATGGTGTATGATCCTTTTAATGTGCTGTTGGATTCTGTTTGCTAGTATTTTGTTGAGGATTTTCGCATCTATCTTCATCAGTGATATTGGACTGTAGTTTGCTTTTTTTTGTGACATCTTTGTCTGGTTTTGGTATCAGGGTGATGGTGGCCTCGTGGAATGAGTTTGGGAGTGTTCCCCCCTCTGCTATATTTTGGAAGAGTTTGAGAAGGAAGGATAGGTGTTAGCTCTTCTGTAAATGTTTCATAGAATTCGCCTGTGAAGCCATCTGGTCCTGGGCTTTTGCTTGTTGGAAGATTTTGAATAACAGTTTCAATTTCAGTGCTTGTGATTGGTCTGTTTACATTTTCTATTTCTTCCGGGTTCAGTCTCAGAAGGTTGTGCTTTTCTAAGAATTTGTCTATTTCTTCCATGTTGTCCATTTTATTGGCATATAGTTGCTTGTAGTAATATCTCATGATCCTTTGTATTTCTGTAGTGTCAGCTGTTACTTCTCCTTTTTCATTTCTAATTCTGTTGATTTGAGTTTTCTCCCTTTTTTTACTTGATGCATCTGACTATTGGTTTATCAATTTTGTTTATCTCCTCAAAGAACAAGCTTTTAGTTTTATTTATCTTTGCTATTGTTTCCTTCATTTCTTTTTCATTTATATCTGATCTGGTATTTATGATTTCTTTCCTGCTGCTAACTTTGGGTTTTTATTTTATTCTTCTTTCTCTAATGGCTTTAGGTATAACGTTAGGTTGTTTATTTGAGATTTTTCTTGTTTCTTGAGGTAGGATTGTATTGCTATAAACGTCCCTCTTAAAATTGCTTTTGCTGCTTCCCATAGGTTTTAGGCTGTCATGTGTTCATTGTCATTTGTTTCTTGGTATTTTTGTCTTCCTCTTTGATTTCTTCTGTGACCTCTTGGTTATTTAGTAGTGCACTGTTTAGCCTCCATGTGTTTGTATTTTTTACAGCTTTTTTCTTGTAATTGATATCTAGTCTCATAGCATTGTTGTTGTAAAAGATGCTTGATACGATTTCAGTTTTCTTAAATTTATCAAGGCTTGATTTGTGACCCGAGATATGATCTATCCTGGGGTATGTTCCACGAGCACTTGCGAAGAAAGTGTATTCTGTTGTTTTTGGATGGAATGTCCGATAAATATCAGTTAAGTCCATTAGTCTAATGTGTCATTTAAAGCTTGTGTTTCCTTATTTATTTTCATTTTGGTTGATCTGTCCAATGGTGAAAGTGGGGTGTTAAAGCTCCCTACTATGATTGTGTTACTGTCGATTTCCTCTTTTATGGCTGTTAGCATTTGCCTTATGTATTGAGGTGCTCCTATGCTGGGTGCATAAATATTACAATTGTTATATCTTCCTGGATTGATCCCTTGATCATTATTATGTAGTGTCCTTCTTTGTCTCTTGTAATAGTCTTTATTTTAAAGTCTATTTTGTCTGATATGAGAATTGCTACTCCAGCTTCCTTCTGAGTTTCATTTGCACGGATTATCTTTTTCCATCCCCTCACTTTCTGGCTGTACGTGTCTGTAGGTCTGAAGTGGGTCTCTTGTAGACAGCATATATATATGGGTCTTGTTTTTGTATCCATTCATCCAGTCTGTGTCTTTTGGTGGGAGCATTTAATCCATTTATATTTAAGGTAATTATCGGTATGTATGTTCCTATTACCATTTTCTTAATTGTTTTGGGTTTGTTATTGCAGGTCTTTTCATTCTCTGTGTTTCCTGCCTAGAGAAGTTCCTTTAGCATTTGTTGTAAAACTGGTTTCATGCTGCTGAATTCTCTTAGTTTTTGCTTTTCTGTAAAGGTTTTAATTTCTCCATTAAATCTGAATGAGATCCTTGCTGGGTAGAGTAATCTTGTTTGTATTTTTTTCCCTTTCATCACTTAAAATGTGTCCTGCCACTCCCTTCTGGCTTGCAGAGGTTCTGCTGAAAGATCAGCTGTTAACCTTATGGTGATTCCCTTGTATGTTATTGTTGCTTTTCCTTTGCTGCTTTTAATATTTTTTCTTTGTATTTAATTTTTGATAGATTAATAAGTGTCTTGGAGTATTTCTCCTTGGATTTATCCTATATGGGACTCTCTGTGCTTCCTGGACTTGATTGACTATTTCCTTTCCCATATTAGGGAAGCTCTGAACTATAATCTCTTCAAATATTTTCTCAGACCCTTTCTTTTTCTCTTCTTCTTCTGGGACCCGTATAATTCCAATGTTGGTGCATTTAGTGTTGTCCCAGAGGTCTCTGAGGCTGTCCTGAATTCTTTTCATTCTTTTTTTCTTTATTCTGCTCTGCAGTAGTTATTTCCACTATTTTATCTTCCAGGTAACTTATCCATTCGTTTCATTTGTTTGTTTTTGAATTGTATTTTTTTATACAGCAGGTTCTTATTAGTTAACTATTTTCTACATATTAGCGTATATATGTCAATCTCAATCTCCCAATTCGCCCCCCACCACTTTCAACCCTTGGTGTCCATACGTGTGTTGTCTACATCTGTGTCTCAATTTCTGACTTGAAAACTGGTTCGTCTGTACCATTTTTCTAGGTTCCACATATATGCGTTAATATACGATGTTTGTTTTTCTCTTTCTGACTTACTTCACTCTGTATCACAGTCCCTAGATTCATCCACATCTCTACAAATGACCCAATTTCGTTTCTTTCTATGGCTGGGTAATATTCCATTGCATATATGTGCCACATGTTCTTTATCCATTCTTCTGTTGATGGGCATTTAGGTTGCTTCCATGACCTGGCTATTGTAAATAGTGCTGCAATGAACAATGGGGTGCATGTGTCTTTTTGAATAATAGTTTTCTCAGGGTATATGCCCAGTAGTGGGATTGCTGGGTCATATGGTAATTCCATTTTTAGTTTTTTAAGGAACCTCCATACTGTTCTCCATAGTGGCTGTATCAATTTATATTCCCACCAACAGTGCAAAAGGGTTCCCTTTTCTCCACACCCCCTCCAGCATTTGTTGTTTGTAGATGTTCTGATGATGCCCATTCTAACTGGTGTGAGGTGCTACCTCATTGTAGTTTTGACTTGCATTTCTCTAATAATTAGTGATTTGAGCAGCTTTTCATGTGCTTCTTGGTCATCGGTATGTCTTCTTTGGAGAAATGTCTATTTAGGTCTTCTGCCCATTTTTGGTTGTTTGTTTTTATGACATTGAGCTGCATGAGCTGTTTATATATTTTGGAGATTAATCCTTTGTCCATTGATTCCTTTGCAAATATTTTCTCCCATACTAAGGGTTGTCTTATCATCTTGTTTGTAGTTTCCTTTGCTTTGCAGAAGCTTTGAAGTTTCATTAGGTCCCATTTGTTTATTTTGTTTTTATTTCCATTACTCTAGGAAGTGGATCAAAAAAGATCTTGTTGTGATTTATGTCAAAGAGGGGTTCTCCCTATGCTTTCCTCTAAGAGTTTTATAGTGTCCTGTCTTACATTTAGGTCTCTAAGCAATTTTTTTTTTTTTTTTTGCGGTACGCGGGCCTCTCACTGTTGTGGCCTCTCCCATTGTGGAGCACAGGCTCCAGATGCGCAGGCTCAGCGGCCATGGCTCATGAGCCCAGCTGCTCTGCGGCATGTGGGATCTTCCCAGACCAGGGCACGAACCCGTGTCCCCTGTATCGGCAGGCGGACTCTCAACCACTGCGCCACCAGGGAAGCCCTCTAAGCCATTTTGAGTTTATTTTTGTGTATGGTGTTAGGGTGTGTTGTAAACTCATTCTTTTACATGTCACTGTCCAGTTTTCCCAGCATCACTTATTGAAGTAACTGTCTTTTCTCCATTTTATATTCTTGCCTCCTTTGTCATAGATTAGTTGACCATAGGTGTGTTGGTTTATCTCTGGGCTCTCTATCTTGTTCCATTGATCTGTAACTCTGTTTTTGTGCCAGTACCATATTGTCTTGATTACTGTAGCTTTGTAATATAGTCTGAAGTCAGGAAGTCTTGATTCCTCCTGCTCCATTTTTTCCCCTCAAGACTGCTCTGGCTATTCGAGGTCTTTTGTGTCTGCATACTTAAGATTTTTTGTTCTAGTTCTGTAAAAAATGCCATTGGTAATTTGATAGGGATTGTACTGAATCTGTAGATTGCTTTAGGTAGTATAGTCATTTTCACAATGTTGATTCTTCCAATCCAAGAACATGGTATCTCTCTCCGTCTGTTTGTATCATCTTTAATTTCTTTCATCAGTGTCTTATAGTTTTCTACATACAGGTGTTTTGTCTCCCTAGGTAGGTTTATTCCCAGGTATTTTATTCTTTTTGTTCCAATGGTAAATGGGAGTGTTTCCTTAATTTCTCTTTCAGATATTTCATCCTTAGTGTATAGGAATGCAAGACATTCCTGTGCATTAATTTTGTATCCTGCAACTTTACCAAATTCATTGATTAGCTCTAGTAGTTTTCTGGTGGCATCTTTAGGATTCCCTATCTACAGTATCTTGTCATCTGCAAACAGTGACAGTTTTACTTCTTCTTTTCCAGTTTGTGTTCCTTTTATTTCTTTTTCTTCTCTGATTACTGTGGCCAGGACTTCCAAAACTATGTTGAATAATAGTGGTGAGAGTGGACATCCTTGTCTTGTTCCTGGTCTTAGAGGGAATGCTTTCAGCTTTTCACCATTGAGTATGATGTTTGCTGTGGGTTTGTTGTATATGGCCTTTATTATGTTGAGGTAGTTTCCCTCTATGCCCACCTTCTGGAGAGATTTTATCATATATGGGTGTTGAATTTTGTCAAAAGCTTTTTCTGCATCTATTGAGATGACCTTATGGTTTTTTTTCTTCTATTTGTTAATATGGTGTATCACATTGACTGATTTACATATTTTGAAAAATCCTTGCATCCCTGGGATAAATCGCACTTGATCATGGTGTATGATCCTTTTACTGTGTTGTTGGATTCTGTTTGCTAGTATTCTGTTGAGGATTTTTGCATCTATATTCATCAGTGATATTGGTCTATAATTTTCTTGTTTTGTACTACCTTTGTCTGGTTTTGGTATCAGGGTGATGGTGGCTTCACAGAATGAGTTTGGCAGTGTTCCTTTCTCTGCAATTTTTTGGAAGATGGGTGTTAGCTCTTCTCTAAATGTTTGATAGAATTCACCTGTGAAGCCATCTTGTCCTGGACTTTTGTTTGTTGGAAGATTTTTAATAAGAGTTTCAATTTCATTACTTGTGATTGGTCTGTTCATATTTTTTATTTCTTCCTGTTTCAGTCTTGGAAGGTTATACTTTTCTAAGAATTTGTCCATTTTGTCCATTTTATTGGCATAGGGTTGCTTGTCGTAGTCTCTTAGGATGCTTTGTTTTTCTGCAATGTCTGTTGTAACTTCTCCTTTTTCATTTCTAATTTTATTGATTGAGTCCTCTCCCTCTTTCTTGATAAGTCTGGCTAAAGGTTTATCAATTTTGTTTATCTTCTCAAAGAACCAGCTTTTAGTTTTTTTGATCTTTGCTACTGTTTTCTTTGTTTCTATTTCATTTGTTTCTGCTCTGACCTTTATGATTTCTTTCCTCTGCTAACTTTGGGCTTTTTTTTGTTCTTCTTTCTCTCGTTCCATTAGGTGTAAGGTTAGATTGTTTATTTGAGATTTTTCTTGTTTCTTGAGGTAGGCTTTTATAGCTATAAACTTCCCTCTTAGAGCTGCTGTTGCTGCATCCTATAGTTTTTTGGTTCATAGTGTTTTCATTGTCATTTGTCTCTAGGTATTTTTTTGATTTCCTCTTCGATTTCTTCAGTGATCTCTTGGTTGTTTAGTAACATATTGTTTAGCCTCCATGTGTTTGTGTTTTTTACGTTTTTTTTCCCCTGTAATTGATTTCTAATCTCATAGCATTGTGGTCAGAAATGATGCTTGATATGATTTCAATTTTCTTAAATTTACTGAGGCTTGATTTGTGACCCAAGATATGATCTACCCTGGAGAATGTTCCATGTGCTCTTGAGAAGAAAGTGTAATCTGCTGTTTTGGGATGGAATGTCCTTTAAATATCAATTAAATCTATCTGGTCTATTGTGTCATGTGAAGCCTGTGTTTCCTTTGTAATTTTCTGTTTGGATGATCTGTCCATTGGTGTAAGTGAGGTGTTAACGTCCCCCAGTATTATTGTGTTATTGTCGATCTCCTCTGTTAGAGTTCTTAGCAGTTGCCTTATGTACTGAGGTGCTCCTATGTTGGGTGCATATATATTTATAATTGTTATGTCTTCTGTTTGGATTGATCCCTTGATCATTATGTAGTGTCCTTCCTTGTCTCTTGTAACATTCTTTATCTTAAAGTCTATTTTATCTGATATGAGTATTGCTACTTCAGCTTTCTTTTGCTTTCCATTTGCATGGAATATCTTTTTACATCCCCTCACTTTCACTCTGTATGTGTCCCTACATGTGAAGTGGGTGTCTTGTAGAAAGCATATTTATGGGTCTTGTTCTTGTATACATTCAGAGAGCCTGTGTCTTTTGGTTGGAGCATTTAATCCATTGACATTTAAGGTAATTATCAATATGTATGTTCCTATTACCATTTTCTTAATTGTTTTGGGTTTTTTTTGTCTGTCCTTTTCTTCTCTTGTGTTTCCCACCTAGAGAAGATCGTTTAACATTTGTTGTAGGGCTGGTTTGGTGGTGCTGAATTTGCTTAGCTTTTGCTTGTCTGTATAGCTTTTGATTTCTCCATCAAATCTGAATGAGATCCTTCCTGGGTAGAGTAATATTGGTTGTAGGTTCTTCCCTTTCTTTACTTTAAATATGTCATGCCACTCCCTTCTGGCTTGCAGAGCTTCTGCAGAGAAATCAGCTGTTAACCTTATGGGAGTTCCCTTGTATGTTATTTGTCATGTTTCCCTTGCTGCTTTCCATAATTTTTCTTTGTGTTTAATTTTTGCCAATTTGATTGTTATGTGTCTCGCGTGTTTCTCCTTGTGTTTATCCTGTATGGGACTCTCTGCACTTCCTGGACTTGGGTGGCTACTTCCTTTCCCATGTTAGGGAAGTTTTCAACTATAATCTCTGCAAACATTTTCCCAGGTCCTTTCTCTCTCTCTTCTCCTTCTGGGACCCCTATAATGCGAATGTTGTTATGTTTAATGTTGTCCCAGAGGTTTCTTAGGCTGTCTTAATTTCTTTTCATCCTTTTTTCTTTATTCTGTTCTGAAGCATTGAATTCCACCATTCTGTCTTCCAGGTCACTTATCTGTTCTTCTGCCTCAGTCATTCTGCTATTGATTCCTTCTAGTGTATTTTTCAGTTCAGTCATTGTATTGTTCATCTCTGTTTGTTTGTTCTTTAATTCTTCTGGTCTTTGTTAAACATTTCTTGCATCGTCTCGATCTTTGACTCTATTCTTTTTCCGAGGTCCTGCATCATCTTCACTATCATTATTCTGAATTCTTTTTCTGGAAGGTTGCCTATCTCCACTTCATTTGGTTGTTTTTCTGGGGTTTTATCTTGTTCCTTCATCTGGTAGATAGCCCTCTGCATTTTCATGTTGTCTATCTTTCTGTGAATGTGGTTTTTGTTCCACAGGCTGCAGGATTGTAGTTCTTCTTGCTTCTGCTGTCTGCCCTCTGGTGGATGAGGCACCACTTATCCATTCTTCTGCCTCAGTTATTCTGCTATTGATTCCTTCTAGAATATTTTTAATTTCACTTACTGTGTTGTTCATCATTGTTTGTTTGCTCTTTAGTTCTTCTAGGTTCTTGTTACATTTTTTTTTGCATTTTCTCCATTGTATTTCCAAGATTTTGGGTCATCTTTATTATCATTACTCTGAATTCTTTTTCAGGTCGACTGCCTATTTCATCTTCATTTGTTTGGTCTGCTGGGTTGTTACCTTGCTCCTTCATCTGCTGTGTGTTTCTCTATCTTCTCATTTTGCTTAGCTTATTGTGTTTGGGGTTTCCTTTTCGCAGGCTGCACGTTTGTAGTTCCTATTGTTTTTGGTGTCTGCCCCCAGTGGCTAAGGTTGGTTCAGTGGGTTGTGTAGGCTTCTTGGTGGGGACTGGTGCCTGTGTTCTGGTGGATGAGCCTCGATCTTGTCTTTCTGGTGGGCAGGACCGAGTCCAGTGGCGAGTTTTGGGGTGTCTGTGAACTTCTTATGATTTTAGGCAGGCTCTCTGCTAATGGGTGGGGTTGTGTTCCTTTCTTGGTAGTTGTTTGGCATGGGGCATCCAGCACTGGAGCTTTCTGGTTGTTGAGTGGAGCTGGGTATTAGCATTTAGTCGGAGATGTCTGGGAGAGCTCTTGCCAATTGATATTAAATGGGGCCGGGAGGTCTCTGGTGGTCCAATGTCCTGAACTCGGCTCTCCCACCTCCGAGGCTCAGGCCTGACACCCAGCCCGAGCACCAAGATACTGCCAGCCACATGGCTCAGTAGATAAGGGAGGAAAAAAAAAGAAAGAAAATAAATAAATTAAAGAAAATAAAGTTATTAAAATAAAAAATAAAAAAATACTTTAAGATAAAAAATTTAAAATTAAAAAATAAAAGAAGAGAGCAACAAAACCAATAAAGAAATCCACCAATGATAACAAGTGCCAAAAGCTAAACTAAGATAAACATATAAGTCAGAAACTAGTCAGTTGCATACAGCAAACCCCAAGTCTACATTTGTTCCCAAAGTCTACCACCTCAATTTTGGGATGTTTCATTGTCTATTCAGGTATTCCACAAATGCAGGGTACATCAAGTTGATTGTGGAGGTTTAATTCTGCTGCTCCTGAGGCTGCACGGAGAAATTTCCCTTTCTCTTCTTTGTTCACACAGCTCCTGGGGTTCAGCTTTGGATTTGGTCCTGCCTCTGCATGTAGATTGCCCTCTGATGTCTGTTCTTCACCCAGACAGGAGGAGTTAAAGGAGCAGCTGATTAGGGGGTTTTGGCTCTCTCAGGCCAGGGGGAGGGAGGGGTACCTTAGTTATAATTGGAATGTGGCACGAGCCGGCGGTGGCCGAGGCTGGAGTAACATTGCAACAGCCTGAGGCGTGCCATGTGTTCTCCTTGGGATCTTGTCCCTGGATCACGGGACCCTGTCAGTGGCGGGCTACACAGGCTCCTGGGAGGGGAGGTGTGGACAGTGACCTGTGATTGCACAGAGGATTCTTGATGGCTGCAGCAGCAGCGTTAGCGTTTCATGCCTGTCTCTGGTGTCTGCGCTGATAGCCGTGGCTTGCACCCATCTGTGAAGCTTGTTTAGGTGGTGCTCTGAATCCCGTCTCCTCATGCACCCTGAAACAATGGTCTCTTGCCTCTTTGTCAGGTCCAGAGTTTTCCCGGACTCCCTCCCAGCTAGCTGAGGCTCACTAGCCCCCTCAGGCTGTGTTCATGCAGCTAACCCCAGTCCTCTCCCTGGGGTCTGACCTCCAAAGCCTGAGCCTCAGTTCCCAGACTCCACTGCCCCAGCGGGTGAGCAGACAAGCCTCTCAGTCTGGTGAGTGCTAGTTGGCACCGATCCTCTGTTCAGGAATCTCTCCACTTTGCTCTCTGCACCCCTGTTGCTGTGCTCTCTTCTGTGGCTCTGAAGCTTTGCCCCCGTCCACCCACCATCTCTGCCAGTGAAGGGGCTTCCTAGTGTGTGGAAACTTTTCCTCTTTCACAGATCCCTCCCAGACGTGCAGGTCCGACCCTATTATTTTGTCTCTGTTTTTACTTTTTTCTTTTGCCCTACCCAGGTGCGTGGGGAGTTTCTTGCCTTTTGGTATGTCTGAGGTCTTCTGCCCACGTTCAGTAGGTTTTCTGTAGGAGTTGTTCCACATGTAGATGTATTTCTGATGTATTTGTGGGGAGGAAGGTGATTGCCACGTCTTACTCCTCCGCCATCTTGAAGGTCCTCCTGGCAGTGAGTCTTGATGAACAAAAATATCTTCTACCACATTACTCCTCTGTACTACATTTTCTCAACCCTAAGACTTTATGTCTTAGAGAATAATCTTGAGAATTTAAAGCATTTCTGGAGAACAAGGAATAGGGTACAGGAATAAAGAAGATGTTCTGAGAGAAGCTGAGACTCTGGGAAAAAATTCAAATAAAGGAATCTTCAGGATAAACGTGAGAGATGATTTTTAATTTAGCCATATACCCAATAAGGTAGTTGGTAGGAATGGCTGTGAAATCACGGAATTTTATTTTTCTGTGCAGATGATATTATCATATGCTTGTCACGACTAGGCTATTACTGTAAATTTTTTAAAAGAAGAAAAATGAAAAAATTTTGATCTAATGTCATCTTTATTTCAGAATAAAGATAAGAACACTAATTGTTAAGACTGACAAAGAATTAATTTCTAGTTGCATTGAGAGGAAAAAAATTAGCAGACTATCAAAATTATAACCTTAACATGATTGAACTCATTACTCTTGAAATGTGGAGCAGATACTTTGTGTTGTTTTTTTAGTTTGTTTATAGAGCTGGAAATGACTTTAGCATGTTAATATTTTATCAAATCAAAATTAATACCATTGTGTTTTGAGAATCAAAATGTAAATGCCATTATATACGTTAGAGCATGTGCTTTTTTATTAAAAAACACAAGCTTATTACAAAAATTTCAAGTAGTACAAAAAGTACAAAGAAAGAAAAAATTATTTATAAATAACCTAGCAGAACATTTGGTGAACACTATCTTTAGTCAACCCTATACGCATGTATAGAGATTGACAGATGAACTGAGAGGCAGGGTGACAGATAAATAGATAGATATAGAAATAATTTTATAAGAATGAAATCATACTATGTCAGCTATTAGAAATATATTTAATTTTACTTTAATTTACTAGATTTTGAAATGCAAGAATTTTGAATTTTTTTAAAGGAATTTTGAATTTTTGATAAATGCTTTTCTCCTCCAGAGATATTATTCTCTTAAGATCCTAAGCTTGATGATTCTGAAAACAATCAAGACATTAGCAACATTACTTTTAAAGACTGAAATGTTTCCAGTATTTTACAGAACTCAATGATTTTTGCTATGAAGGATGAAGTCTTTAATAGTCTTATTCTTCCTTCTGCCTCTGTTTTGTTCTGATTTTATTTAATTTTAATATAATTTTCAACTTACTCCAATGTTGTAAGAATAGTGCAAGGCATTCCTGTATACTCTTTACCCAGTTTTACCAATTTTAAAATATTTTTCCCCATTTTTTATTATTCCTTCTATTTTACCCATATGCATATTTTTTCTAAACCACACTTAATATGTATTTCTGAAGAACAAGGACATTCTCCTACATAATCACAGTGCAATTTTCAAAAACATTAACACTGATGTAATACTGTCTAGTCTGCAATTCATATTCAAATTCTGTCAGTTGTCCAAATATTATTTTATAGATTTTTTTTCTAGTACAGGGTTCAACCTAGGATAATGCATTGCTTAGTTATCATGCCTCTTTTGTCTCCTTTAATCTGAAACAATTGTTCAGTCTTTCATTTTTCTTGATCTTGACATTTTTGAGGAATTTAGGCCAGTTCTTTTGTATAGAATGTTCCTCAATTTGGATTTATCTAATGTTTCTTCATGATTCAATTCCGGTTATGCATTTTTGGCAAGAATATCACTGAGGTGATGTATCTTTCTCATTGGAAGCACAGATGTCTATTTGTCCCAACTTTGCTGATGTTAATTTTGATCACATAATTAAAGTGGTGTTCATCAGGTTTTTCTTCTGTAAAGGTAATGTTTTCCCCTTTTTAATTAATAAGTATATTGAGCAGAGATATTCTGCGACTATTTAATATCTTATGACATCAAAATTTTGCCCACTAGTTTTAGCCCATTGATGATTTTCTATTTCCATCGTTCCTTCTATATTTATTAGTTGGCTTTCTATTACAAACAAGAATTCTACTTTACCCATTGTTTACTTATTTTTTCATTGCAGTATGCATTTCTTACGGATTGAATTGTGTCTCCTCCACCCCCCAAAAAGATGCTAAAATCATTATCCCAGCACCTCCGAATATGACCTTATTTGGAAATAAGGTGATTGCAGATGAACTTATAAGGTTGGGCCTTAATCCAATATGTCTGGTGTCCTTATAAAAAGGGAAAATTTGAATACAGAGACACACAGAGGGAAGATAATATGAAGACACACATGGAGAATGCCATGTGAAGATGGAGGATCAGAGTGATGCCTCTACAAACTAAGAAATGCCGAAGATATGCTGGAAAACCACCTAGGGAGGTGCTAGGAAGAGGTAAAGAAGGATTTTCCTACAGATTTTAGAGGAAGCATAGCTCTGCCAATACCCTGATTTTGGACTTCTCACCTCCAAACCTGTGAAACAACAAATTTTTGTTCTTTTAAGTCACCCAGTTCAAGGAACTTTCTTACAGCAGCCTCAGGAAACTAATATAAAACATGTGGATTTTTCTTTTGTTCAAAAGTTATAATCAATTACCATTATTATTATTTTTTTTGATGTACAAACTGTCCCAGATTTTGCCAGAGGGAGCCACTTCAAGCTGGCTCATGCATCCTCTTGATATTACCCCATTATCTTTTGAGCATTTCCTTAATTTCTAGCATAAGAAGATGTTGATGCTCATCTTTTAATTCCCCTGTCCTAGCCCTCTGCACTCCCTCCAGCTCTACAGCTAGGAGATATCTCTTTCTCCTTCTTTCTATCTCACTCCCTGTCTCAGTCTCTCTCTCTTATCTCTGTCTGTCTGTCTGTCTCTCTATCCTCTATAATCTCCATAAGGTCATACTGGCACTCTCAGTTTCAACCCAGTACTTCAGGGTACATTCTTGTCTTCCTCCTTTCATATTTGTACCTCCTACAAGGAGAAATCTGGCTGTCATATTTTGAGCAATATATTTACTCATTTGCTCAAGCCTAAAATATGTTTACCCACTTGTCTAAACTCACACAAATTAATTTTAGAATTCCTAAGCCATACTACTGAAAAAAGAAACTTTACTAACCAGAGTTTAGTATTTGTTTATAGTTCTTTTACTTTTTTTTTTTCTTGGCGAAATTTAAATACAGTGAAATACACAAATCCTAAGTATACAATCTAATGAGTTTTGATTAGATTACATAAATGCGTACACTTATGTACTCCACACCTCTATCAATACACAAAATCTTTCCATCATCCCAGAAACTTTCCTTATGTCCATTACCAATTAATCCCTTCCCTCAAAGCAATATCTTTTCCATTTTTTTCACCTTTGTATAGTCTTGCCTGTTCCAGAATTTATATAAATGGGATCATATAACATGTATATTTTTGTGTCTGGCCTCTTTCTCATAATGTGAATAATGTCTGAGATTTGTGCATGTTGTTACATGTATTCATGACTTTGTTAAATTCGCTTTAAGTTTTAGTAGTTGCTTTGTAGATTCTTTAGAGTTTTCTACATACAAAATCATATTATATGTGAATAGAGTCTGTTTTCCTTTTTCCTTTCCAATCCATGTACCTCTTATTTATTTCTTCTTGTCTTCTTGCACTAGCTAGAAACTCCACTACAATGTTGTATAAAATTGATGAAATCCTTTCCTTGTACCCAGTCTTAGGGGAAAAGCAGTTAATATTTTATCATTAAATATGATGTTAGCTGTAGGTTTTTTGTAGATGCCCCTTTATCAGATTTAGGAAGTTGATTTGTTTTCCTAGTTTGCTAAGAAATTTTATCATGAATGAGTATTGAATTTTACAAGGTGTTTGCTGTATTAATTGAAATTATTATATGAGTTTTCTCATTTACTCTGATATTATGGTCTATTACATTGATTGATTTTCAAATGTTGAACCAACCTTCCATTCCTAGATAAACCTCACTTGGTCATGCTGCATTTTCTTTTTATACGTTGCTGGGTTTGTTTGGCCAATACTTTTTTCACCATTTTGTTTTTAACATCTTTATTGGAGTATAATTGCTTTACAATGGTGTGTTAGTTTCTGCTTTATAAAAAAGTGAATCAGTTATACATATACATATGTTCCCATATCTCTTCCCTCTTGTGTCTCCCTCCCTCCCACCTCCCTATACTACCCCTCTAAGTGGTCACAAAGCACCGAGCTGATCTCCCTGTGCTATGCAGCTGCTTCCCACTAGCTATCTATTTTATGTTTGGTAGTGTACATATGTCCATGCCACTCTCTCACTTTGTCACAGCTTACCCTTCCCGCTTCCCATATCCTCAAGTCCATTCTCTAGTAGGTCTGTATCTTTATTCCCATCTTACCCCTAGGTTCTTTTTTTTTTTTTTTTT
>RJWK010050844.1:0-16097 GCA_004363435.1 Platanista minor | reverse complement strand
TTTGCATGAATTGATAGGTTTCACCTATAAGGGATATCGTGTACTATTTGTCTTTGTCTCTCTGACGTCATTCACCTCGTATGATAATCTGTTAGTCTGTCCTTGTTGCTGCAGATGGTATGTTTTCATTCTTGCTGTTGGCTGAGTAGTATTTATTTGTATGTAGGTACCCCATCATGTTCATTTTTCTGTTGATGGATATTTGGGTGGAATGTATGTCTGCCCTTGTCCTAGTTATGCTGCGCTGAGAAGACAGGTAGCACGTGGTGTTCCGAATTAAGATTATATCGGGATGCAAGGCCAGGAGTGTTTATCTTCGATTTCAATTACTTTCTTCCATTCTTGGGGGTTTTTTTTGTTGTTTTGTGTTTCATTTGCTTTGCAAAAGCCTTTAAGTTTAATCAGGTCCCATGTGTTTATTTTCGTTTGTTTTTCATTTTTATAAGAGATATATCAAAAATTAGTTGCTGTGTTTTATGTTAAAGTTGGTTCTGTGTACATTTTCCTCAGACATTTTGATAGTATCTGTCCTTACATTTAGGTGTTTAATCTATTTGGAGTTTATCTTTGTGTATGGTTTTAGGCAGTGTTCTAATTTCATTCTCTTTTTAATTTGTATGTTTCCTCCACACCAACAGTTTAGTAGTGTTCTGTTTTCTCCATGTCCTCTGTAGCATTTATTGTTTGTAGATTGTTTGATGATTGGTATTCTGACTTGTGTGAAATACCTCATTGTAGTTTTGGTTTGCATTTCTCTGAGAATTAGTGACACTTTGCATTTTTTCCTGTGTCGTTTGTCCATCTGCGTTTGTTCTTTGGAGTACTTTCTATTTATATATTTTCTGCCTTTGTTATTTCGTTGTTGTTATCGAGCTGTATATACCTTCCCAGGAGTTGGACTGCAGTATCCTTCGGTGGCTGTATGTTTAGTTTTTTTTGAACGTCCGTGTGTTTTCCATAGTTGTTGTACCAATTTACTTTCCCACCATTGTTGTAGGAGGGTTCTTTTTTTTTGGAAGGACATTTTAAAGAAACGTGACTGCAATAATGAGTAAGTCAAGTATTCTCCAGGAATATTAGCAAAACATTTTCTGTCTAAAATTGTGAACTTTGCACTTCCCATCATTCAGAAACACATTTGGGATCAACTATTTTTGTTTAAAGAAAGTAATGAGTTTTTTAGTTTTGTTCCTGATACATGGCACAGCTATAAGACGTGTTTGAAGTTCTCTGTATGTTTATGAATCTCTATGTACATATGTATTCATTGTATTTTCTGCCTTCAGATCATATTGACATAAATTAACCTGTAAAAGAGCTCTATTTAACTGGCTTATATAAAGAGTAGTCAAACAAGGTCATGCTTCATCAGTTAAATACTTAAAATTATAAAGGTAGTAATTCAATCTAAGAAAAAAACATACCCTCCAAAGTGAACTGTTTAATATATGTCAAGCCAGAGCCATAAAAATTCATTTTAAGCCATACGTTTAAGTTCTTTATTTCTGTGAAATTTGATGATTAATATATATATATATATATATATATATATATATATATATAACCAAATTGTCATCAGGGAAATAACTTACGATGATAGACAGCTTTGTTTGTCTCATGAAATTTAAGGAGAACTGTGAAAAACAAGTGAATTAATTTAAGTGAGAAATGAAAAAACCTTATAAATGAAGTTTTCAATAATGCTTATTTTATAAAATATCTGCTTTAAACGTTTTCAAAAATTTTTTACAACATAATGTAACTTTACAGTTCATTTTAAGCTAAATGAAAGATATTTACTTAATATCCAGTATTTTTACATGAAAGGTACTGAAACATTAATTGCTTAGCATATGTTTATCTACTTTGCTTTATTTACAGAGACAAGAGATAATCGGGTGTGTTAAAATATATTATTCTTGCAGCATTGAAAAACATTTTCCTGTGGAAGAGCATATGACTAGAAATTATTAAAAAATTGTAGTCATAAAATTTGCTAAGTATGACAGAATGTGCATATGATAGTTTATAATTGCCAAATTCCTAAATTTTACTGCAAATTATGTTTGCTAAGTGTTAAGAATTATAATAAATGTATGTACGTGGAAGTACTAGTACTAGTACTGAATGGAAAGCAAGGCAAGTAGCATGTATTTTGGTAATGGAAGATATGACATAAGACATGTTTTTTTTTTCATGAAAGAGGAATATAATTTTGTCCTAGTTTAGACATTATTTTAAGGTTCTTTGAGAGTAAAAAGGAAGGGCAAAACTAAATGGATGTAAAATATGGAGAACAGTATGGAGGTTCCTTAAAAAACTAGAGTTACTATATGATCCAGCAATCCCACTCCTGGGCATATATCTGGAAAAGACAAAAACTATCATTCTAAAAGATACATGAGCTCCAATGTTCAATAGCATCACTATTTACAATAGCCAAGACATGGAATCAGCCTAAATGTCCATGGACAGATAAATGGATAAAGAAGATGTAACATATACACACACAATGGAATATTACTCAACCATAAAAAAGAATGGAATAATTCCATTTGCAGCAACTAGGATAGACCTAGAGATGATCATACTAAGTGAAGTAAGTCAATCAGAGAAAGCCGAATATCATATGGTATCGCTTATATGTGGCATCTAAAAAAATGGCACAAATGAACTTATTTACATAGGTACATGAGACATTAAAAAATATTAAAGCAATATCTTGTATGGTCAAACTGGCTAAAATTGAATGGATTAATTATAATAAAGGTTTTAACGATGTGACTATGCAAAACTAGAATTTTCTATATCCAAAGGAGAAAGTCTTCTTGGATTAAAGATTTTTCTTTATGTTTTGAGTAATTCACCTAGGAAACAATGATTCTCTTTACTGTCAAAATACTTTCCTGTGCTTCATGTTGTCTTTTTCAGGTCTTATTTTTTCAAAAGCACATTTTCTCAATATTAAAAGGGCTAAAGTTCATTTTATTCTCAACTATGTTACTCCCTGTCTTTTTTTTTTTGGCTGCACTGCACAGCTTGCAGGATCTTAATTCCCCAACTAGGGATCGAACCCAGGCCCCTGGCAGTGGAAGTGCAGAGTCCTAACAACTGGACCACCAGAGAATTCCCCTGTTACTTTCTGTCTTCGCCTTTGAAATCTTTTATTGTCACAAATAACTAAGTAGTATTTCACAATGACTCATTATCTTATTTAATCAAGTTTTACACATTTTGCCAATTTTGACAACTTACCAAAATCAGATCCTAAATGAAGTCTTTCTTACCTCAAATGAACTTTGGGACTTTCCAGAGGGCCTCTGGAAAATTTTGAAAAACTTCTCTCTCATTACAGAAGAAAGATGTTAAAGTAATTAGGCTCATTTGATTTCTTAAATTACATAGGAAACACTGTTGAAAAGAAGTGATGTTTAAACTTCTTTAGGTTGCATTTGAGTAGATATAAATTACTAATATAAATGTATTAGACATTGTATGAAATTCTTAGCAACCTGATTTGCCCTGGCATATTGTCATCAGTCATAATTCCAGTTATTATTGTTATATGTTGCATTTCAAACAAATAATGCACTCTCATCAGATTTTTAACCATGGTGTGGTTTTGAGTCTTTTGTCACTCACAGACAGTTACTGTCTTACTCTGATCATTCTCTGAAAGCACTTACAATAAGCTACAGGTGAGGATGCTCCACTTGAATAACTTTGAGACCAGGTCACTGGACTAAGAAGTTCCAGAACTAATGAAGAAGCTCATGGGAACTGTTAACAGAAGATCAAGCAGATGAAAATCAATTACATGGGACTGACTGAATCAATGAGGATGATTATAATTTTTTCTATGACTTTTTGTTTGAAGCATTCCTTGTTCTTTAATGTTTTGATTTCCAGATTTAAGGACACATTTTTCTCTTTCCCTTTAAGCTATCTTTAATGTGGAGCAATTTGGTAAGTTATTCCTTTATAAACAGAATTGAAGCATTTATCTTTCCTCTCTACCTGATCCCTCTGGAATTTGCAAACTCTTACTGAGTGCTCCAGTTTTCATGACAATATAGCCATTTGCATAAGTTCAGCATGACTCTTCTCCTTTTAACAGGTCCCAGTTGGAAACATTGTTTAAAGTAGTGAGGTTTTAGGATGTGGAAGCAACCAAAATGTCCATTGACAGAGGAATGGATAAAGAAGTTGTGGTACATATATACAATGGAATATTACTCAGCCATAAAAAGTGAAATAATGCCATTTGCAGCAACATGGATGGACCTAGAGATTGTCATACTGAGTGAAGTAAGTCAGAGAAAGACAGACATCATATGATATCACTTATATGTGGAATCTAAAATAAATGGTACAAATGAACTTAATTACAAAATAAATAGAATCACAGATGTAAAAAACAATCTTATGCTTACCAGGGGGTAGAGGGGAGGGATAAACTGGGAGACTGAGACTGAAAAATACACACTACTATATATAAAATAGGTAACTAAGAAGAACCTGCTGTATAGCACAGGGAACTCTACTCAATACTCTGTAATGACCTAAATGGGAAAAGAATCTAAAAAAGTAGATATATGTAAATGTTTAACTGATTCACTTTGCTGTACAGCAGAAACTAACACAACATTGTAAATCAACTATACTCCAACAAAAATAAAAAAAGGCTTTGACTAGAATGTCCTATTTGAGAATGATGTGCATTGAATCAGATATGACCAGACAACTTTAAAGAAGGTTGACTTTAAGGAACCAATGCTTATAAAGCCCTGCTTGTTAAAAAAAAAAACAGCCTGTACCTGGGTTACAGAAATTTCTGCCTTACAGGTGAGTAAGAAAGTTCACTACTCAGTAGACCCAGGAACCTCAGCATATTTGGGGGACATGGAGAAGAAAGAAATTCACCTAAATCTATAGGTATTGCAGCCAAAACCTGGTGGCAAGTTCTTGGCTTCTTAGACTTTTGAAAGCCTCCCAAGGTTAACTGGTGATTCCTTATGAAAAGTTCTAGCAAAGCAATCTCAAAAAGAGCCTATATAATCAAGCAGTATTCTTGTTGCATTTATGGAAATAAGTGTAGTCTTTAAAGTTGGTCTGTTTATTTTACAAACAAATTAGTCCTACTGTAATTATTTTTATAGCCACCTCCATTTCCATCAAATATAGGTTTCAGTGGAAAACTATAGTGCATCCTTATGGATATTAGATTCTAGTCCCTTTCATTGTCTTTGATTTTCTTATTTACCTGGATTCGACTGGATCCTGAATTCTTCTAGTTTCCTCCAGTATCTGGCTACAACTCTCCAAATTAATATTTCCAATTTTTCTGTAGCCCTTCTGACTTGGAATCACTAAGGATTAATACTACACTTTCCCCAAAGCCCTACAAGACAAAGCTGGACAACTTGATATACACTTCAGAGAAATCATTACAACAGCTCATGTCTGGACAGCCATCTTGCCTAATACTGTATGGGCTATTCAAAAAGTTTAATGCCATAACCAGAGACACTCAAATTGAAAACCAGGAGATTCATCACGTTGCAAGAGCCATCTTCGTTCTACCATCCAAAGATGCTTCAAGCTGAAATCTAGAAATCTCAACACACTGTGCTGTGGATTCAAAGAATGAATTTATGGTTTGTTATAATCATTAACCTTTGTTTTTCTTTTGTTTCCATAGGAATGTCTCTTGTTAAATACCTGATTGCTGCTTGCACCATAGAGAGAACAAAATAAAGACACAACGGTTTCACTGGACTGAACCATCCTCAGGACTGAGAGACGGAGTTGGTGAGATACAAGACAATGGACTTTTGACATCTTCTGCTTGTTCAAATCTGTTTTTCTCTGTCTTTTACAGATCTCTTACCTCATCATTTCTAAAATGAATCTCTCCACAGTTACCAAATCAGCTTGTAAAATGTGAAAATTTCTGAAAGCCCAGTTTCAAATGAGGGACTGAAGGAAACCTGAATATGTCATCCCCAAATATGCCACTTTGAAATAAGGATTTGAGCTGTAAGCAATTGAGGAGAAGTAGATAGAGCTACCTACCATATAATCCAGCAATCCCACTCCTGGGCATGTATCCAGAGAAAGCCATAATTCAAAAAGCGTCAGGTACCACAATGTTCATTGTAGCTCTATTTAAATAGCCAGGACATGGAAGCAACCTAAGTGTCCATCGACAGATGAATGGTAAGAAGATGTGGCACATATATACAATGGAATATTACTCAGCCATAAAAAGAAATGAAATTGAGTTATTTGTAGTGAGGTGGATGGACCTAGAGTCTGTCCTACAGAGTGAGGTCAGTCAGAAAAACAAATACCATATGCTAACACATATATATGGAATCTAAAAAAAACTTTCTGAAAAACCTAGGGGCAGCACAGGAATAAAGATGCAGACATAGAGAATGGACTTGAGGACACGGGGAGGGGGAAGGGTAAGCTGGGACGAAGTGAGAGAGTGGCATGGACATAATATACACTACCAAAATAGCTAGCTAGTGGGAAGCAGCTGCATAGCACAGGGAAATCAGCTCGTTGCTTTGTGACCACCTAGAGGGGTGAGATAGGGAGGGTGGGAGGGAGACGCAAGAGGGAGGAGATATGAGGATATATGTATAGCTAATTCACTTTGTTATAAAGCAGAAACTAACACACCATTGTAAAGCAATTGTACTCCAATAAAGTTGTTTAAAAAAAAAGATACATGCACCCCAGTGTTCATTGAAACACTATTTACAATAGCCAGCACATGGAAGCAACCTAAATATCCATCAACAGAGGAATGGATAAAGAAGATGTGGTACATATACACAATGGAATATTACTCAGCCATAAAAAGAATGAAATAATGTCATGTGTAGCAACATGGATGGACCTAGAGATTGTCATAGTGAAGTAAGACAGAGAAAGACAAATATCATATGATGTCACTTATATGTGGAATCTAAAAAAAGGTACAAATGCACTTACCTACAAAACAGAAATAGCGTTACAGATTTGGAAAACAAACTTATGGTTACCAGGGGGTAAGGGTGTGAGGGATAAATTGGGAGATTGAGATTGACATATACACACTACTATATATAAAATAGATAACTAATAAGGACCTACTGTACAGCACAGGGAACTCAATACTCTGTAATGACTTATAGGGGAAACGAATCTAAAAAAGAGTGGGTATATGTATATGTATAACTGATTCACTCTGCTGTACACCTGTACTCTGCTGTACTAACACAACATTGTAAATGAACTATACTCCAATAAAAGTTTAAAAAATGCTTTTTGCCCTTCTCTATTTGCCTAAAAATAGGACATAAATTTTCAAAGCTGTCCCTCTTCCCCTGTCTATCAGGAAAGACAAAAACTGATCACCAGAGATTTTATCAAGCTGGAGACAGCACTAAAGGAATTTTCATAACAAATTAGGTAGGCTTTGTCTACCTTTAGTTTCCCGTATATTTACCTTCCCACCGTTTATTGTCCTTGGAAGCCTAAAGTTGCTTTTCATTGTCCTGCTGTTTCTCTAGAAATTTATTGTTCTTTGTTGAAGATTATATATAACCTGAATTCTAAGCCACCTCTTTTAGTTACTCATCCCTGAGTTTCTCCCATGTGTATGTGAGATATACATGTTAATAAACTTGTTTTTTACTTGTAAGCTTTTATTACAGAGCCTTAGTCAAGAACCCAAGAAGGGTAGAGGAAAAACTTCTCCTCCCCTACATAACATTGATTTACAGTTTAAAACAATGCATGACCAAAAACAAGTTTCAAAAGGCAATTGACACACTAAAGGAAATATTTTGGAATATCTAGCACAAGTATTTACTACTGCTAATCTATAAGGGATTCTTAAAGATTGATGGGAAAAGAATCAAGTTTAAATAGAAAAACAAGAAAGAGACAAAACACCAAACTGTATAAAATTGCTCTTAAAGACATGAAAAGAGCATAGAGAAAGGCAAATTAAAATTACACTGATATACCATTATTGACTTAGCAGACTGACAAAAATCAAAACGATTTAACCAAGATAATAGGAAAATTGAGCACTCTCACCTATCGCTGCTGAGAATACCAAATCAGACCAGTTTATAAACAAAATTAATGATAATAATGGACTCTAATCCATAAAATGAAAATACATAAATACATACTGATACAGATTAACAGGAAATAAAATTAATTTAGTAGGGGTCATGGAAATAGAACCGTTAGGCAAACACCATGGTCATAGTTGTTTCAGAGAAGAATCATCAGTGGATTCTGAAACTGGTGAGATAGTTCCATAATCTCACAAACTGATTTAAAAAAACAAACTGTTTCATATTAAAGTAGACTAAGGAGACAGGATGATTAAATGCAATGTATGATTGTGGATTGGATCCACATCTAGAAGTAGGACACTGGTGAAATTTTAGTCTTTAAATTATAGTATCAATATTTAACTGTTAATTTCCTTATTATGATCATCATGTGATAGTTATGAAATATGTTAACATTTGCTCTATCTAGGTGTTGAGTTGCAAAGATGTGAAGTCTGAAAATATTCCAAAAGATAAAGGTATAAAAATTTTAAAATACCAGCAAATTACATTTATTTATGTTGAAATCCACAAGCTGAAGACCACAGCCAAAACACCTTTTCTGGCAATAGAAGCATGGTTGACAGTGGTTGGAGCCCAAAAAACAGATTGATTCCAAAAAGCAAAAGAGCTACAGCTGAAAAAAGAAACAGGTTAATCATGTTATCAAGAAGTACAGGGTATGTGTAGCAGCACAGGAAAGAGAAGAATCAAGTTGAATTTTGAACTACCCATTAAAGGATAAACCTCCTGATGTTAGTTAGATGATAAAAACCCCCTCCCCATCCAAAATTGTCAAAATCAAACCAGCACAAGAACTACATAATTATCAAAAAAAAAAAAGAAAACCAGAGCACTATAGGATAATAAATAGCCTCTTTCAACTTTCAACACACACATGATGCCAAAGAGAAAGGCAAAATTTAGCAAATCCTGAACAACAACAAAAAACTATTTTATGAAGAAATTACATCTGTCAGGTAAGAGTTCAACTCAGGAATAAAAGAAATCAGGGAAAAGATGAGATCACAGAAAGAACTGAAAAATACAGAAGTAAAGAATATATGCTCTGGGACTTCCCTGGTGGTGCAGTGGCTAAGAATCCACCTGCCAATGCAGGGGACAGAGGTTCGAGCCCTGGTCCAGGAAGATCCCACATGCCACGAAGCAACTAAGCCCATGCACTACAACTACTGAGCCTGAGCTCTAGAGCCCATGAGCCACAACTACTGAGCATGCATGCCACAACTACTGAAGCCTGCGCACCTAAAGCCCGTGCTCCGCAACAAGAGAAGCCACCACAATGAGAAGCCCGCACACCACAATGAAGAGTATCCACCACTCGCCGCAACTAGAGAAAGTCCATGCTCAGCAACGAAGACCCAATGCAGCCAAAAAAAAAGACTAAAAAAAATACACACACACACACACACACACACACACACACACACACACAAACACATACATATATGCTCATTCAGATACCTGAGTCTTTCCTATATAGAATACTTTCCGGAATAAAAATCAATTAAGTGAGAATGAGATTCTCTCTGCCTTCCCACTAAACTCGTTTTATTACACTGGGCAAGTTTTAAATAATTATGGACCATAGATTTACTCTTTAAAAGAAACTGGGAAGAACTAGGGCCAAGATGGTGGAGTAGGAGAATCCTCAGTTCACACCTCCTCTCACAGACACACTAAATACAACTATTTACAGAACAACCACTGATGAAAAAGACAGGATCTTACCAGTAAAGATCTTCTACAACTGGGAACTCCCTGGTGGTCCAGTGGTTAGGACTCCGTGCTCTCACTGCTGAGGACCCAGGTTCAATCCCGGGTCAGGGAACTAGGATCCTTCAGGCCACATGACCAAAACAAAAAAGTCTTCTACAACTAACAATATTAAGAAAGAACCACAAGAAGACAGGTAGGAGGGGTAGAGTCACAAGAAAGTCAAGTCTCACACTCCCAGGGTGGGTGACCTACAAATAAGAGAATAATTACAACAGCAGAGGTCCTCCCAAAGGGATGAGAGGTCTGAGTCACACACTGGGCCCCTCAGCCCAGGGGTTCTTCACCAAGAAGACAAGCCCCCAGAGTATTTGGCTTTGAAGAGCAGCAGGGCTTACTTTGGGGAGTCCCAGAAGGCTGGGGGAATAAAGACTTCACTCTTAAGGGTGCATACAAAATCTCACATGCTCTAGACCCAGGGCAGAAGCAGTAATTGGATAGGAGCCTGGGTCAGACCTAACTTCTGATCCTGGAGAGTCTCTTGGGGACACAGGAGGCTCCCTGTGGGGACACAGACACTGGCAGCAGCAATTATGGGGACTCACTCCTTCTACCATGTGGACAATCGTGCTGGGAGGTACTGTTTTGGAATCCTTCATTTAAATTATCAGCCACAGGCTTCCCTGGTGGCACAGTGGTTGAGAGTCCGCTTGCCGATGCAGGGGACACAGGTTCGTGCCCCGGTCCGGGAAGATCCCACATGCCGCAGAGCGGCTGGGCCCGTGAGCCATGGCCGCTGAGCCTGCGCGTCCGGAGCCTGTGCTCCGCAACGGGAGAGGCCACAACAGTGAGAGGCCTGCGTACCGCAAAAAATAAATAAATAATAAATAAATAAATAAATAAATAATTAATTAATCAATCAATCAGCCACAGGGACTTCCCTGGTGGTCCAGTGGTTAAGACTCCACACTTCCACTTCCAGGGGTGTGGGTTCAATACCTGGTTGGGTAACTAAGATCCTGTGAGCCATGCAGCACAGCCATATAAATAAACCAATGAATGAATACACACATACATATATACATACTAGACCCAATTATCTCGTTTCTGTAAAACTAAGAAACCAAAGTGGATAAACTTATGTTAAACAAATGTTTCAATATTTTTATGGAAAAATGAACTGGATGTTAAATAAATACCTTTCATTCACCTTAACTTGAAACCTTAAAGTTATACTAAGTTATCAAAAAAAAATTGGAAATATTTCAAGCAGACATGTTTTACAAAATATATAAACATTGTGGAAAAGTTTATTTACAAAATTTATCTCACTTAAATCAAGTTAATTCACTTGTTTTTTACAAGTATTCTTAAATTTCATGAGAAAAACAAAGCTATCTTTCATCTCATTTCTCTTGATGACAATTTTGTTATATATATAGTAAGCATAAAATTTCACAGAAGTTAAGAACCTAAAAATTTAAGCATATGGCTTGGAAAAAAATTTTTTTACAGTTATGCTTGACATATATTAAGCAGTTCACTTGGGAGTATGTTTTATTCTTAGGCTAAATTAATAACCTTATAATCTAAAAATTTAATTGCTATAGCATAAATTTGACTAGTCTTTATTTAAGCCAGTTAAATAAAGCTATTATACAGACTAATTTATATCAATATGATCTGGAGGTAAAAAATACCAGGAATACAAATGTACATAGAGATACAAAAACATACAGAGAGCTGCAAATAGATCTTACAGCTTTAAAAATTTTAGCCCTGTGTCAGGTATTATAATTCAAGATTAATTAGTTTATAAAAAAAATTACTTGATCCCAAATATGTTTCTTAATGATGGGACAAGTAAAGGTCCCAGCTCAGATGGGAAAAATTTTTCTAATATATGTGGAGAAGACTTGAATTTTCCATTATTACAGAAATCTTTCTTTCAAATTTTCTTCCAAAAACAGAACCCTCCTACATGGTTGGTGGGAGTGTAAATTGGTACAACCACTACGGAAAACAATAGGGGAGTACCTTAAAGATGAAATAGCGCCACCATAGGATACAGCAATCACAATTCTGGGCATATATCTGGAGAAAACCATGGTCAAAAAGATACATGCACCACAGTGTTCATTACAGTGTTGTTTACAGTAGCCAAGACAGGGAAGCAACCTAAATATCTATTGACAAATGAATGCATAAAGAAGATGTAGTATATATATATACGATGGAATATTACTCAGCCATAAAGAAGGATGAAATAGTGGATTTCCAGCCACAGGGAAGGAAGTAGAGATGACCGTACTAAGTGAAGTAAGTCAGAGGAAGACAAGTATCATATGATATCACTTAAAGGTGGAATCTAAAAATGGATACAAATGAATGTCTATACAAAACAGAAACAACCTCACAGACTTTGAAAACAAACACTGTTACCAAAGGGGAAAGGTGGAGGGAGACGTTAGCACGTTGAGATTAACATATAACACACTAATATTTATAAAATAGATAATCAACCAGGACCCACTGTAATGTAGAAGGAAATCTACTCAACACTCTGTCATAACCTATATGGGAAAAAAACCTGAAACGGAATATATGTCCTCCCATATATAACAGTATCAAGTTGCTACACACCACCACCACCCCCAGAAAAGAAAAAAAAACCCACAACATTGTAAATCACCTGTACTTCAATACAAAATAAAAATTAAAACGAAACAAATAAAAAATGCCAACTCTATTCCCCTTCAGGCCTCAGTAACCAGGGCTGGTGTCACATCCCTGGAGCCTAAGCAGGCTTGGGTTTCAAGACTGGACTGTCGTGGGGCTGAGTGAACTCAGAAGGATGTGCCAGCAAATTAGTCCCGCCCCCTTGGTCCTGGAGTACCTGGTCCCCTCTGCATGAGACCATAATCTCCAGATCCAGGCAGCGCCCCCCTACAGCTGAACCAAGCCCCATGCACCCAAAGGAGGGTGGGCCCTCTGGGCTGGCAGAGCTTTGAAAAGGCCCCTGGGATCCACATCTCCTGGGGGTGGGGTTCCCTCCTCAAGCTTCCTTCCTGGAAGTCAACCCACCTGAGGACCACGGATCCCGAGCAGAGCGGTTTGGCAGGGGTTGGGATTTGTCCTGAGAGTGAAGCGTGAGAAGAAGCAATGAGACACAAGACTTTGGGTGTTTCTTCTGGCACATTCCACTCTAACTGAGGACCCAGGAACAGGACTTTCCTTAAGGCTCTTGTTGCCACAGTAACCAGACTTGGGCATGAAGAAATGCTGCCGCCTTGTGGTCTTTCCCCACAACAACAACTTTAAAACGGGTGCTAATGGTCATTTAGTAGTCACAAGGCCTGTGGGCTGTAAACACCTGCCATCAAGCAATGTCCTGGGATAGGTCATTGAAAAAACATTCAAAACCTGGGAGATGTTCAGGAAGCCCATGTTAAGAGCTAAATTTTACTCAACCTGTATTAAAAAAAAAGCACATGGAAATATAGGCAACATCACTATTTATGAAAGGAATGCCGATCAAAACTACAAGGTGGTGTCACCTCACACAGAATGGCCATCACCAAAAAATCTACAGAGACAAATGGGGGAGGCCTTCAAGATGGTGGAGGAGTAAGACGTGGAGATCACCTTCCTCCCCACATATACATCAGAAACACATCTTGGACTCCCCTGGTGGCACAGTGGTTAAGAATCCTCCTGCCAATGCAGGGGACATGGGTTTGAGCCCTGGTCTGGGAAGATCCCACGTGCCATGGAGCAACTAAGCCTGTGTGCCACAACTACTGAGCCTGTGCTCTAGAGCCTGTGAGCCACAACTACTGAGCCCGCATGCCACAACTACTGAAGCCTGCATGCCTACAGCCTGTGCTCTTCAACAAGAGAAGCCACCTCAACGAGAAGCCTGCGAACCACAGTGAGGAGTACCCCGCACTCACCACATCTAGAGAAAGCCTGCACAGAGCAATGAAGACCAAAGGCAGTCAAAAACAAATAAATTAAGTAAATTAATTAAAATAAAATACATCTACATGTGGAACAACTCCTACAGAACACCTACTGAACGCTGGTAGAAGACCTTAGACTTCCCAAAAGGCAAGGAACTCCCCACATACCTGGATAGGGCAAAAGATAAAACAGAGACAAAAGAATAAGGACGGGACCTGCCCCTCTGGGAGGGAGCTGTGAAGGAGGAAAAGTTTCCACACACTAGGAGCCCCCTTCACTGGCAGAGATGGGGGGTGGCAGGGGGGAAGCTTCAGAGCCACGGAGGACAGCGCAGCAACAGGGGTGCAGAGGGTAAAGCAGAGGGATTCACGCAAAGAGGATCGGCGCCGACCAGCACTCACCAGCCCGAGAGGCTTGTCTGCTCACCCGCCAGGGCAGGTAGGGGCTGGGAACTGAGGGTCGGGCTTCAGAGGTCACACCCCCTGGAGAGGACTGGGGTTGGCTGCATGAACACAGCCTAAAGGGGGTTAGTGTGCCACAGCTAGCCTGGAGGGAGTCCAGGAAAAAGTCTGGACCTGCCTAAGAGGCAAGAGACCATTGTTTCGGGTGCGCGAGGAGAGGGGATTCAAAACACCACCTACCTAAACGAGCTCCAGAGATGGGTGCAAGCCACGGCTATCAGCACAGATCCCAGAGACGGGCATGAGACGCTAAGGATGCTGCTGCAGCCACCAAGAAGCCTGTGTGCAAGCACAGGTCACTATCCACACCTCCCCTCCTGGGAGCCTGTGCAGCCTGCTGCTGCCAGGGTCTGGTGATCCAGGGACAACTTCCCCAAGAGAACACACGGCACGCCTCAGGCTCGTGCAATGTCATGCTGGCCTCTGCCGGCACAGGCTCGCCCCATGTTCCATACCCTCCCTCCCCCAGGCCTGAGTGAGCCAGAGCCCCCTAATCAGCCGCTTTTTAACTCCTTCCTGTCTGGCCGGGAACAGACGCCCTCAGGCGACCTACACTCAGAGGCGGGGCCAAATCAAAAGCTGAACCCCAGGAGCTGTGTGAACAAAGAAGATAAAGGGAAATTTCTCCCAGGAGCCTCAGGAGCAGTGGATTAAATCTCCACAATCGACTTGATGTACCCTGCATCTGTGGAATATCTGAATAGACAATGAATCATCCCAAAATTGAGGCAGTGGACTTTGGGAGCAACTGTAGACTTGGGATTTGCTGTATATGACTGATCATTTTCTGATTTTTATGTTTATTTTAGTTTAGTTTTTAGTGCTTGTTGTCATTGGTGGGTTTATTTATTGGTTTTGTTGCTCTCTTCTTTTTTTTCCTATTATTACTGTTTTTATTTTAATAATTTTTTTTTAATTTTAATATCTTTATTTTATTTTTTCTTTCTTTCTTTTTTTTCCTCCCTTTTCTTCTGAGCTGTGTGGCTGACCGGGTCTTGGTGCTCTGGCCGGGTGTCAGGCCTGAGCCTCTGAGGTGGGAGAGCCGAGTTCAGGACATTGGTCCACCAGAGACCTCCCAGCCCCACATAATATCAAATGGAGAAAGCTCTCCCAGAGATTTCCATTTCAATGATAATACCCAGCTCCACTTAATGACCAGCAAGCTCCAGTGCTGGATGCCCCATGCCAAACAACTAGCAAGATAGGAACACAACCCCACCCAGTAGCAGAGAGGCTGCCTAAAATCGTACTAAGTTCGCAGACACCCCAAAACGCAGCACTGGACGTGGTCCTGCCCACCAGAAAGACACGATCCAGCTTCATTCACCAGAACACAGACACCACTCCCCTTCACCAGGAAGCCTACACAACCCACTGAACCAACCTTACCCACTGGAGGCAGACACCAAAAACAATGGGAACTACAAACGTGCAGCCTGCGAAAAGGAGACCCTAAACACAGTAAGGTAAGCAAGATGAGAAGACAAGGCAATACACAGCAGATGAAGGAGCAAGGTAAAAACCCACCAGACCAAACGAATGAAGAAGAAATAGGCAGTATACCTGAAAAAGAATTCAGAGTAATGATAGTAAAGATAATCCAAAATCTTGGAAATAAAATGGAAAAAATACAAGAAACGTTTAACAAGGACCTAGAAGAACTAAAGAGCAAACAAACAATGGTGAACAACACAATAAATGAAATTAAAAATTCTCTAGAAGGAATCAATAGCAGAATAACTGAGGCAGAAGAAGGGATAAGTGACCTGGAAGATAAAATAGTGGAAATAACTACTGCAGAGCAGAATAAAGA
>RJWK010050843.1:0-16145 GCA_004363435.1 Platanista minor | reverse complement strand
CAGGTGGACTCTCAACCACTGCACCACCAGGGAAGCCCCATTTACCTACATTTAAAGAGAATATACATGTATATGCTGGTAGATCCACAAAAACTTTCTGGAAGTATGTATGTGGAATAACCTCGCATTTGGAGGAGGGGGATAAAGACAAAAACAGAGACTTGCTTTTTATTTCATACCGTGTGCACATATTACTTTTATAACTGACTGAAAAACACAGTCTAAAATTTTCTTTTAATAGGCCTGAAGTTGTAGGGAGGATCTTGACAGATAGGAAAGAGAAAAGGGAGTTTCAGGTGGAAAGAACAAGAAAGAAGGCACAGTGTTGCGGTACGTGCTCCACACGCCTGGAGTCCCTCGGTAAGAGCGAACCACGTCCCGTCCCCACCGGGACACCAAGGAATCACCGACACCAGATATAAGGTATAGTTAGGATTTAATCGAGCACACAAGCACACACATAAACTGACCGGTCAGCGTCCCACTCAGAGAGAAGTGAGACCCAGACCAACGATCGGGTAGGGTTTTTATATCTTCCAGGAGGCAGGAAGTCGCTATTTGTCTTTAAATCAGCCAGTCAGGACCCTGGTTCCTCCCGCTTTAAGCAAGCAAGCAAAACTCCCCTTACAGAAGCCAAAGTACGCCGTTAGCCCGGGGCTGTTCCTCTTATTCTTGATTAAGCAAGCAAGGCAATCTTTTACAGAAGCTGAATCATGCTGTTAGCCCTGAGTTTCCTCTTATTCTTGTTCCTTCTGTCACAGCAGAAGTGAGGAACCCCTGGTTATGGCAGGGAAACTTCTGGTCCCTCGGTTTGGCTGCATCACAGGATGTGTTGGGAGGATGACAGGTGGCGACAAGTCTGGGAAGGCAGGTGGGCGTGTGCTGGAGGCTCTGATGGATCAGGGGAAGGTGTTTTTATTTTATCTTGTAAGTAATGGAAAGTTTTTTTGTTTGTTTGCTTTTTGGTTTTTTTTTTTGGCTGCGTGGCATGTGGGATCTTTGTTCTCCAACCAGGGATCAAACCCACACCCCCTGTATTGGAAGTGTGGAGTCCTAACCACTGGACTGCCAGGGAAGTCCCAATGGAGGGTTTTTTTAAACTGGGAAATTGCATCCTAATATTTTACATTCACGTAGCCCTCTGTGAAAAGTGCTTTGTCAGGGCTTCCCTGGTGGTGCAGTGGTTGAGATTCTGCCTGCCGATGCAGGGGATGTGGGTTCGTGCCCCGGTCCAGGAAGATCCCACATGCCGTAGAGCGGTGGGACCTATGAGCCATGGCTGCTGAGCCTGTGTGTCTGGAGCCTGTGCTCCACGACGGGAGAGGCCACAACAGTGAGAGGCCCGCGTACCGCAAAAAAAAAAAAAAAAAGTGCTTTGTCAGATATGATTACATTTTTTAATCTTGACAGCAATCCTGCAAGGTAGGTAGGGAGAGTTTTACAATGAGGAAACAGGCTTTGTGACTAAAGGCCACACACTCAGTTTTAAAATGAGAAGCTTTGTCCTTTGTATGCACTGCTTTGCAGGAAGGCAGCAGAGAGGAGCAGCCACCGGCCAGTTCCCCAATTCAGCAGAATGACAGGCTTCCTTTCATATCTGAGCAATCTCGAGGACGCCTCGTGACATTCAGATTAAGAAGATGAAATATCATGACCCTCGAGAGAAAAGGGAAAAGGACCCTGAAATCATACATTCACAAACTCAAAAAGGTTCTGATGACATACCTTTCAAGGATGTCCCTGTTTTTGTCCTGGGGAGTAAAATATTAGGGGTCTCTTTGTTAGCTGAGATTTCAAAATTTTTAGAACACAATGAAGTTCTATTGAATGAAGGGATGCTGACTTTCTTGTCAAGGTTGAGAGAGGTTTAGGGCTATGCCTAAGGCCACACACCTGGTGGAGCCCAGAGGCAGGTGCTGGACCCGAGGCCTACACTCTTTCCAGCCATCATGGACCATACACAATATCAGACTGGTTGGATGAAGATGGGGAGGCCAGTGAAGAGGCTACTAAGGGTTCAGAAACCCAGCCAGCAGGAGGGGGCCAGGAGAGCCAAATGGTGAGGACTGTTGAGAAAGGCATCCCCTCTCTCCAGAATTTGGTGGACACAAGACCCCAGGTTTCCTTTCCATTTATGCTCCAGGTTTATCTCCTCTCACCCACGGGCTCCACGGGACAAAGTCAGGAAAGAATGGACTTGGGTGGGGTGAAGCTGAGGGGTTTTCCTGAGAAGGGAACCGGTATCTCCCGCTCACCTGCAGCTGGCGTTGATGGTGCAGAGTTGCCGCCTAGTGTCGATAAGAGGTACTGCACCAAGGAACGCCACCTGTGATCGCAAGAGCTCAGAGGAACCACTTTTCCTCTTCCTCCCTCTACCTGCCTTCTCCGCAGAAAACTTGGCAGTCCCGTCTAAACGTTACAGGCAGAAGGTCTCGGGCTCACTCTTAAGAGGGCTTGTGAGTCTTAGTAAGATGCTACAGCCTCTGTAACTCTTCTCCCCGCCATCCTGCCTGCCTGTCAGGTCATCACGTGACCCTTTATAGGGGCACTCAGGTGCTACAAGACCCCAGGCACCCTGAGAGCAGCCTGCCACCCAAAAGAAGCTCCGGGACATCCAGTGTCCCAGGGTCTGATGTGGTCAGACCTTGGGGCCCCAGGGATACTTTTCAGCTGTCTCCTCCTGGTGCCGTCTCCTCCCCCATGGCAGCCTTGAAATTCCCACCTCCCTCCCAGCAGCCTGCTCCACACACATGCTGTTCTCACCCCTTATTAGGGTCACCCTCTGGGTCATCCTTGTCTCAGCCAGGGTTTGGTCATTCCAACTGACCTTTGAGAATGGACTTTGAATGTTACTCCAAAGCCCATGCTACATCCCACATCCCAGCGGACCTTGGATCACTACTGCATCTTCCCACCCCTCCCCCCTGGGAGGGCCCTGTGGGCTGATGAAAGGGCACTGACTTTGGTGGAAATACTCAGGTATACCCAACTCACCACTAACTAGCTGCTTGACTTCTGCCATTAGGCAGTTTACCTAAACTTGAGGCAACGAGGCCTCTCTAGGAACACGCCCTGCCCAGAAGCTCCACCCAGTAGCCATAAATGAAAAGATGGACAGATCTGGTGACATACAAACTGCAAACTTCTGTGCCATAAAAGGCGCCCTAGACAAAGTTAAAAGCCAAGCATATGGGAGAAAATATTTCCACTGAATGGAACTGATAAAGGACCAATATCTAGAAACGAAAAAAAACAGGTCAACAGGGCTCCCCTGGTGGCACAGTGGTTGAGAGTCTGCCTGCCGATGCAGGGAACACGGGTTCGTGCCCCGGTCCGGGAAGATCCCACATGCCGTGGAGTGGCTGGGCCCATGAGCCATGGCCGCTGAGCCTGCGCGTCCGGAGCCTGTGCTCTGCAACGGGAGAGGCCACAACAGTGAGAGGCCTGCGTACCGCAAAAAAAAAAAAAAAAAAAAAAAAAAAGGGTCAACAAGTCAATCTTAAAATTGCAAAATAATCTAAGAGAAATGTGCATAAAGCCTAGGAACAGATAATTCATAGAAGAATCAGTAAAAATGGTCAATGAATGTAGGAGAAGAGGCCCAACCTTACCAGCAATTAGGGAAACACCAGTTAAAACTACGATGAGCCCTAGCATCCAGATCTCAGCGTCTAGAAGGAAGGCACCACTGTTGGAACCAGGGCTCCCTGGAGAAATGGCTGCTCCAGGCCTGGGGCAGGGAAAGTGCAGGGGGAGCCTGGGATATCTTGTTTGGGGCAGAAAGCAAGGCAGCTTTCAAAGATTAATGGGGTCATGTCAGAAGGACACGGGAACCAGTTCGAAGGGAGTCCCACTAGCCAAATTGTAACAATTTGAGGCTCAAAAAGAAAAATGATTGTTGGCAATCGAAATACATCAGGCTGATGAAAAGCCATGTGCTCCGAAGGAACTCCAACAGCAGAAATCCAGAGAAAGTCTTGGGACCCCACTGAGGCATTTACTAAATCAGTATCTTAATGAGTACAAGGTGTGTTGAGGGAGCCGCCGGCTTCCATATGGAGTCTTGGTAGAATCAAGACGTGAAATAGGGACTTCCCTGGCAGTCCAGTAGTTAAGACTCTGCTCTTCCAATGCAGGGGACACAGGTTCGATCCCTGATGGGGGAACTAAGATCGCACATGCCGTGTGGCCAAACAAAACTAAAAACAAAATAATGTGAAATAAAAACCACTTTATTTAGTTCTGTGCAGTGTTTCAGCATTCATTCTTGTAAGAATGACACACAGTCATATGCATGTACAAACTATGAGCTACCAATTCTGTAAGTTTGATGATTCTGCATGTGAGTTTCGTGCTCTTCCAGTAGCATTTAAAAACTGGCAGTGCAGGACTTCCCTGGTGGTGCAGTGCATAAGACTCTGCGCTCCCAATGCAGGGCACCTGTGTTCTATTCCTGGTCAGGGAACGAGATTCCACATGCATGCCACAACTATGGAGCTGGTGCAACCAAATAAATAAAATAAATAAATATTTAAAAAGAAAGAAAAAGGATATCATCCACCATAATCTAATAAATCAGCCTTTAAAAAAAAACTGAAAGTGCACAATATGAAGATGAACTGTAAAATTCATGCTAATAATTTAAACTTTTATTTTAATTTTTTTTTTTTAAATTTTTGGCCAAGCCATGCAGCATACAGGATCTTAGTTCCCTGACCAGGGATCTATCCTGCACCCCCTGCAGTGGAGGTGCGGTCTTAACCACTGGACCGCCCAGGAAGTCCCTAAACTTTTGTTTTAAAGTAAATGGCATTTATAAATGACATTAAATAGCAAATAAAAAACACCAGGAAAAAGTTTTATATTTTATAACTTTTTTTTTAATTTTATTTATTTATTTATTTTTGGCTGCGTTGGGTCTTTGTTGCTGCGTGCGGGCTTTCTCTGGTTGTGGTGAGCAGGGGCTACTCTTCTTTGCGGTGCGCGGGCTTCTCATTGTCGTGGCTTCTCTTGTTGCGGAGCACCGGCTCTAGGCGCGCGGGCTTCAGTAGTTGTGACGCGAGGACTCTAGAGTGCAGGCTCAGTAGTTGTGGTGCACGGGCTTAGTTGCTCTGCAGCATGTCGGATCTTCCCGGACCAGGGCTTAAACTTGTGTCCCCTGCATCGGCAGGTGGATTCTTAACCACTGCGCCACCAGGGAAGCCCTACATTTTATAACTTTAATGCTTCTTAAACAAGCGACCCCACATCTTCGTTGGCACTGGTCCCTGGAAATTATGTAGCCAGCGCAGGCAGACACCTCGCTCATTTCCTTGCCATGGTGGGGGGCGGGGGGAGGGGGAGGGGAGTCTTTCCACAGGTCAGCTCACAGTGTGAGCTGGCATCTGTCACAGGGACAACTGGAAAAGCTAGAAAGGGCCAGCTAGGTGGAAATCTGTCTTTGTTTTTTTTGTTTCGTTTTGTTTTGTTTTTTTTGCGGTACGCGGGCCTCTCACTGTTGTGGCCTCTCCCGTTGCAGAGCACAGGCTCCGGACGTGCAGGCTCAGCGGCCATGGCTCATGGGCCCAGCCGCTCCACGGCATGTGGGATCTTCCCGGACCGGGGCACGAACCCGCGTCCCTTGTATCGGCAGGTGGACTCTCAACCACAGTGCCACCAGGGAAGCCCTGTTTTTTGTTTTTTTAAAATAAATTTATTTATTTATTTATTTTTGGCTGCGTTGGGTCTTCTTTGCTGTGCGCGGGCATCCATGTGCCGGGAGGGTGGTGCACCCCAACTCCACGGGGACAGAAGCCCCTGTGCTCAGGACCCATCTAGACCTCTTCATTTGGCTCTTCATTAGCATCTTTTAAAATATCTTTTGTAATACATCGGCAACAGTAAGTAAACTGTTTTCCTGTTTTCCTGTTTTCCATGAGCCTCCGGCAAATTTTCAAACCCAAAGAAGGGTCCTAGGAACCTCCGATTTGTAGCCAAGTCAGACAGAAGTTGTAGGTGACCTAAGGACCCGTGGCTTGAAACTGGTGTCTGGTGTGAAGGCAGTCTTGTGGGACTGAGCCCTTGACCCGTGGGGTCTGTGCTAACCCAGGCAGTTAGTGTCCGAATTGCTTGGTGTGAAAACCCACATATCTGGTGTAAGAAGTGCGGCAAGTGTGACTTAGAAGGAAACAGTGAGTGAGTTTTTCCTAAAACACATCCACACAATGAAGTGAAGTACCAAGTAGCAGTTATAAAGAATGTGGTAGAACTCCACCCACTGAGGTGGAAAGATCTCTGCTATAGACAATGTTTGCGCTGCCCCCCTCTTCGTATGTTGAAACCTAACTCCTAAGGTGACAATATTTGGAGGTGAGGTTTTTTAAAGGTGATTAAGTCATGAGGGCAGAGCCCTCCTGCATGGGATTAGGGCTCTTGTATTAAGAGGCTCCCGGGAGCTCCCTTGCTCCTTCTGTCACATGAGGATACAATGAGAAGTTTGCCAACTTCTCAACCCAGAAGAGGGCTCTTTCCAGAACCTGACCATGCTGACACCTGATCTTGGACTTCTAGCCTCTAGAACTGTGAGCAATACATTTCTGCTGGGTTTTTTTTTTGGGTTTTGGGGGTTGTTTTTGCGGTACACGGGCCTCTCACTGTTGCGGCCTCTCCCGTTGCGGAGCACAGGCTCCAGACGCGCAGGCTCAGTGGCCATGTCTCACGGGCTTAGCCGCTCCGCGGCATGTGGGATCTTCCCGGACCGGGGCACGAACCCGTGTCCTCTGCATCGGCAGGCGGACTCTCAACCACTGCGCCACCAGGGAAGCCCCATTTCCGCTGTTTTTAAGCCACCCAGTCTATGGCATTTTGTTATAGCAGCTGGAATGGACTAAGACAATCTCCAACACATATTAACATACTCAAAATGAAAAAGCAAGCTGCAGAATAATGCCTCAAGTATGATTCCATTTACCTAAGGTATATGTTTGTGTGTACATGTGTGTGTATACACCCATAAACACAACTGGGTAGGAAAAGGATTAGGAAGGCAGGCATGTCTGTATTTGTGGGGTTGCCTCTGGGGAAAGGAGAGATAGTGGGAGCTGGTGAGGAGCAGGAACAGCTAACCCTGTTAAGAACATGCCTGGTGCCAGGCAGTGCCCTGATGCTTTCTTTGTATGGATGCGTTCTTTTAATTCTCCCAATAGCCCACTGTACAGACGAGTAACTGAGGCACAGAAAATTCAGGTCACCTGCTCAAGGCCTTGCAGCTGGTAAGTGGAGCCTGTGCTCTTGGGCACTGCCTTATGCAGTCCCTGGAGAGAGATGTCATATTTTCTGCGATCTTTTACAATGAGAACATATGTAATTGGGGGAAAAAAAAAAGAACAGTAAAGAAAGAGAGAAGGGAATTCCCTCATGGTGCAGTGGTTAAGACTCCACGCTCCCAATGCAGTGAGCCCGGATTTGATCCCTGGTCAGGGAGCTAGATCCCACACGCATACTGCAACTAAAAGTTCGCATGCCACAACTAAGCCCCGGTGCAACCAAATAAATAAATATATATATATTTTTTTTGTAAAAAAGAGAGAGAGAGAAAAAAAAAGAAATCCCTGGTCTGTGTCTTCCTCCTGGGCCTGGTCCTCTGTACCCCCTCCCTCACCCTCTACCATGGCCTGCAGCCCTGACCCCTATGCACCTGGGCATGGGGGGCAGAGGGCTGGTGGTGGTGGCTGGTCACCACCTGGCGTTCAGCTCCCTGGGGCCTCTTTTTTTTTTTTTTTAATAAATTTATTTTTGGCTGCGTTGGTTCTTCGTTTCTGAGTGCGGGCTTTCTCTAGTTGCGGCGAGCAGGGGCTACTCTTCGTTGTGGTGCGCAGGCTTCTCATTGTGGTGGCTTCTCTCGTTGCAGAGCACAGGCTCTAGGTGCGCAGGCTTTAGTAGTTGTGGCACGTGGGCTCAATAGTTGTGGCACGTGAGCTCAGTAGTTGTGGCTCACGAGCTCTAGAGCGCAGGCTCAGTAGTTGTGGCGCACGGGCTTAGTTGCTCTGCAGCATGTGGCACCTTCCCGGGCCAGGGCTCAAACCCGTGTCCCCTGCATTGGCAGGCAGATTCTTAATCACTGCACCCCCCTGGGGCCTCTTGAAGTAACTTCCCTGGCGGTCCAGTGAACTTCATGCTTTCACTGCTGAGGGCGCTGGTTCAATCCCCAGTCGTGGAACTATGATCCCACAAGCCGAGGGGGCAAGGCCAAAACAAACAAAAAAATTGCATTAAAATATGATTTTTCTTGATTCTTGGGGGGTTGGGGGTGCCCCTGTAAGTTTTGCTCCTGAGGCGAGTGCCTCACTCATCTCATCCTAGGCCAGCTCTGGCAGGTGAGGTCCACTCCTTCATGGCAGGCTGTGCTAATGAGGGAAGTGGACAGTCCAAAAGTGCATTATCAGGTCATGGTCAGAGCCATAGGAAACCTAGACCAGAGCAAAGAGAGAGGGATGAGACAGGGCTGTTGTGTTGGAGAGGTGGTCAGGGAAGCCTCCTCTGAGGAGGCGATGTTTGAGCAGAGATCTGAGTGAAGGGAGGGACAGAGCCATGGGATGATGCAGGGGAAAAGCATTCTGGCACAGGGAACAGCAGATGCAAAGGCCCTGGGACAGGAATGTGCACTTGCCTCTCAGGAACAGCAGGGAGGCAAGTGCGGCTGGAGCACAGAGAGGAAACTGAGGCTGGAGAAATGGGCCCTGGGCTAAATCATGCCACCCAGTGGGCCAGGACAGGACTCTGCATTCTGTTTGAGGGTGACTGTGGGAAACTGTGGAGGGTTTTGATGGGGCGGGGAGAGGGCTGACACAGTCTTATTCACATGTAAAAGCACCCTCTGGGTGCTGAGTGGAGAAGAGGATGCAGGGGGCAGGAGTGGAAGCTGCAGGCTGGGGAGAAGGCCTTGCGGTTGCCTGGGAGGAGATGGTGGGCTCCTTCCCTGGGTCATTTCAAACAGGGGACCAGCCAGAATCCCTGGGAACATGTCTAGCACGCGTGCCACCATGGAGTCAGCTGTCATTGTTGTCACTGTGTGACCCCGACATAAACCATTACTTGGGTAAGCTCCAGGAGGCTCCATGTAAGCAAAGAGATCTTGCTGAAACAAACACGTGCCATATGATCCCAACTTAATAAAAAACGCAGTACATATATGCCAGGTGTCATGTATGCCAGCATAGGGAAGAGGCTGCCAGGATTTACACCAAAACAGTAACAGTGGTTGCCTCTGCTTGGAAGGATCACAGGTGATTTTTTTCCCCTTCTTTGTGTTCTCCTTTTGTCCCCAAATTCCCTGCAGTGATCATATATTGCTTTTGAAATCATGCAGAACCCCCGTGAATGCTATTTTTAAAACTATGTATAAAAATTTCAAGCGTTATAAATTTTTAATGCATACAAAAGGCAACTGGAAGATTGGGTGAGGGTGAGCTCTAAATTTTCGGAAGCGCCCTTAAATTTTTTTGTTTTTGCATAACAATTTGTTGTTTTTAACAGTGAACAGTACTGCATGTTCTGTCTTTGGACTTAGACAAGGTCAAGGGCTCACTTGCCCACCTGCCCCCGGGAGGCCCCTCCCCTCCCCCTCCCCCCTGCCTTCTCCCCAGGTCCATATGCCCCAGCCCTGGCTGCAGAAAGGGGCTGAAGGAGGCAGGACAGAGGGATGGGTTCCTCAGGCCCCTGTCTGATTGGGTGGGCTCTGAGACTGCTCTGGGCAGTGAGGGTGTTGCCCCTTCCATGTGACCCGTCCACTTGGAGGACCCAGGGCTCGGCCTGCCCGTCTGCCCTGTGCGAACTCAGGACTCTCCCCTGCCTCTCAGGGAACTTTCTATTCCCCTGTGGCCTGAGGGAGAAAGTGACAAAGAGTCTCTAATTCTACTCAGGCTCCCCTGATCTTCCCACTAGGCCTGACCATTGGACTTCTGTGTTCATCTGCATTTTCCAATTTCAGCGAGCGTCCTGCTCAGTTGGTTTAACTAGAATTCCCCACATCCTCATCCTCCACAACCCGCTTCCCCCAGGTGATGCCTGAGCCCCCTGGCCTGCCTTCAGCGGGAATCCTGTTAGGTCACTGAAGCCAGACGTTCCCCTCCACCCCCACCCCTGATGTTGCCTCTTAGTAATTTTCCATCCACTGCCCTCCACCCTGCTCCTTGGCTGTAAACTTCCATTCCCCCACCTGGTGTTCAGAGCTGAGCTGATTCTAAACGGAGCTCTCTTTCTCCGGATTGCAATAGTCGCGAATAAAATCTGTTTTGAGTATTCTAACTACAGTTCGACTTTGGTGCTTCTTTGGCAAAAGTCACCCCAGGAGGGCGCTCGCTGCTCTGCCTTTAAGTCCACAGCCTGGTAATCACATGCCAGCCCCTAGTTCTACCCGCTTCCCGAGTAGATTCACTTTTCCCTGCTCTGAGGCTCTTCCCATCCTGCCTTCTCGCCTCAACCCCCCTCAGCACCTCACACGCACCGGCTTCTTAGGCAAAGACCTTGACTCATGCTTCATGGAGAAGCAGTCAGCTCAGGACACCTTGTCTTGTCTCCCTCCCCTTTTTTCCGGCCAGCAGCACAGCCCGCCTCTCCCTCGTCCCAGGCAGGTCCTCTGAAAGCCATCCCCGCCCTCGGGAGCACTTCCCTCCGGCCATCCGGGCCCCTGCCCTGCCCCTCTCTCTCTCTCCTGACTCTGGTCCCCTGCCACCTCTATCCCCTGTCTCCCCCTTTCACTCCTCCACCCCGCTCCCTGTCAGGCTCCCCTGTGCCCACCTTGCATCTGTCCTCACTGCTCTGGACCCTGCAGCAGCACTGACCCAGCTGGCCAGGCCTCCTGGGAATACTCTGCGGGCAGTTTCTAGGTTTTGTCCCGCCCCCTGACCATCCCCCCAACTCCCTTTACCCCTGGCCTCTGAGGTTCTGGCCTGGTCCCTCCTCTCTTCCCACACTCTCTCCTCAGTGAGCTCACTCAGTCCCAAATTTAAGTCCCAGCTCTGGCAGCACTGTTGTGCTTCAGGCTGTAGCATCCACCTGCCCCCTGGACGCCCCCTGGACGCCCCACATGTGGAAGAGGCAGAACTGTTTTTTTGTTTGTTTCTTTCTTTGTTTAATTTGGCCGCGCCATGCAGCATGTGGGATCTTGGTTGCCCGACCAGGGATTGAACCCTCAGCCCCTGCATTGGAAGCGTGGAGTCTTAACCACTGGACCACCAGGGAAGTCTGGAGACAGAACTGTTGATTTTCCTCCGGCCAAATCCTGTCCTTCCCTGGCCATTTCCCCCTAGAAAATGGCCACTCCACTCGCCAAGGTAAGCAGACCAGAAACCTAGGAATCATCCTCACTGTCCTCTTTTCACCCCTCACATCCAATCCACCTATAAATCATGTTGGACCAACTCCAGAAATAAACCCTGGGGTTTCCCTGCTGACGCAGCGGTTAGGAATCTGCCTGCCAATACAGGGGACACAGGTTCGAGCCCTGGTCCCGGAAGATCCTACATGCCGCGGAGCAACTAAGCCAGTGCGCCACAACTACTGAAGCCTGCATGCCTAGAGCCCGTGCTCCGCAACAAGAGGAGCCACCACAATGAAGCCTGTGCACGGCAACGAAGAGTAGCCCCTGCTCGCCGCAACTAGAGAAAGCCTGTGTGCAGCAATGAAGACCCAACACAGCCAAAATTAAATAAATAAATAAATTTAAAACAAAACAAAAATAAACCCTGACTGTACCTCCTTGCATCACCTCCCCTGCGACCCCTGGTCTAAGCCTCCGCCCCCTCCCTTTTTCCCTTAGCCACCATCCACTCAGCCACCAAGCCATGGCATTAAAGATGTTCTGGGGACTTCCCTGGTGGTCCAGTGGGTAAGGCTCTGCGCTCCCAATGCAGGGTGTCCAGGTTCGATCCCTAGTCGGGGAACTGGATCCTACACGCATGCCACAGTGAAGACCCGGCACAGCCAAATTAAAAAAAAAAAAAAAAAAAGTTCTGTCATCTCTCAACCCTCTAGTGGGGAGGAGAATGAGGTTATATACTGTGTGGGCATCCCAGTGCTCACGTGGGAGGTGGTCTCAGCACACAGAGGGGGCTCATCCAGGCAGGTGCTGGCAAGGAGAGGCACGGAGCAGCCTTGAGGAAGGGGTGCCATTTCAATAGGGGGAGATGCTGGCGGTAGAGAGGGCTGCATGATGGAGAATGACCAACAGTTCAGATGAGGGAAGTGTATCAGTGCCAGGTTGTGGGGGCCCCCCCCACCCCATGGCTGAGGAGCTCAGACCATCTTTGTGAGGTCATCGGAGCCACTGGACACTCTTGAGTAGGAACAGGGCCCCTTTTGTCCCCAGCAGACTGAGCCAGTGGCCGTGTGAGGATGGACTGGAGAAGGCGGGGAGGCTACAGTGGGGGTTGGTTAAGCCTGAAAGAAGAGGGCAGCAAAAGAAGAGGGCAACAGTCAGAGGTGGCGGCTGGTTGCTTTGGGTTGGGGGTTTCATGTGCAACAGAGAGAATCTAAGACCGAGAAACTGAAGCTGATGGGGAGTCGTCTGGGGATGGAGTCTCTCTGTCCTTTGCCGGGAAATACTGCAATTGGCCCTTGGTGCTAGTACTGTAGCAGCAGTACTAGCTACCACGTGGCCATAGCCGATTGGACCACAGGTGGGCACCTCACCCAGGGCAGCCAGTGGCTTCTACAGTGGCCTCAAATGAGAGCTTTGTCCACAAACACTCACCCAGAAAAGTGGGATCAAACAGCATCTCTCTGCTGGGGAGTCTGAGAGCTGGTTCCTTAGTGGGAAGCCGTGGAAAGCTGAGAGGCTGGGTCCAGAGGATTGGAGCCCCAGGGACTGTGCACACTGCGGTGGGGATGCTCAGGCCCACACTGAGGGCCAGGAGATTATGGGGCCTGGAGCTGTCCTTTCCCAGGCGACCACCCAGTTCCCAGGCCCCTGGGCAGCTGTGCTGGGGTCCCTCCTTCTAGCGAGGCTGGGCCACGTGGTTTTTCCTGACTCCCTTCCTTCAGCATGTCTGTCCTTCACCATACACGCCCCTCACTTTGCTCTTCCTTTTTTTTTTTCTTGGCTGGCGCTGCACAGCTTGTGGGATCTTAGTTCCCCAACCAAGGATCGAACCCAGGCCCTTGTCAGTGAAAGCATGGAATCCTAACCACTAGACCACCAGGGAATTCCCCAGCCCCCTCTCACATTGGGAGCCTGAGTGGACCTCTGTTTCCTGCCACAAAAACCTCCTGACCCAGTGTCTCCAACCCTAAGGGACTGCCAAAGTCCAAACTCTTACCCTGGTGTGGCAGTTCTTTAATCAAAGTTATCAGCTGAGCCACTCTGAAATCTACTGCCCTGGGAAGTGGGGAGGGGGGACTTTTTGAGGTCAAGGATGAGTGTTTTTCAGCTGTGGTACCTCGAAAGGATATTCTAGGAAAGCTCTGGGAATAGGGTGAGATGAATGAGGCACTTGCCTGGGGCACAAAATTTAAGGGGGTGGCAGTAAACAAAGGAAATAATTTTTAAATACAATATTTAAAAAAATCTTTATTGGGAATTCCCTGGTGGTCCAGTGGTTAGGACTCTGAGCTTGCCCTGTCCAGGACACGAGTTCGATCCCTGGTTGGGAAACTAAGATCCTGTAAGCCCAAAAAACAAAAGAAAGCCTGACTGTTAAAAAAAAAAAAAAAAAAAAAAAAAGATCTTTATTAAAACAAAAGTATACTTGATGAACAAAAAATTCAAAATTTTAAACAAAGACAGGCCGTTGTTTGTTTTAATGACCCCACGTGGCTCTTGTGTCCCCAACTAGGTTTATAAGTGTTGACATAGGTGAGCTAACAGCTTGGGAGATGTGGGGTTTTATGTAAAGTCTTTTTAAAAATGGAGCATTTATTAACTTTTTCCACTTGGGTCAAAACACGGGAGGATATTTTCATAAGTATACATGGGGTGAACATTTCTTTCTTTTTGCCTCAGGCCCCGTTAGGGCACTACCTCCTTTAAAGCGAGAGAGGAAGTTGAGCCCCAGAGGAAGGAAAATAGGAAGGCAACTTCGCCAGCCGCTCAGGCAGCGGCTTCCCGGCTGATGTTCCTACCGTGGCCAGCAGGGGTCGCTGTGGGGCTGCGCGGCCAGGACGGCTTGGCAGGGAAGGTGCCTCACAGTCTCTGCACCCCCGTTCCTGACACCCCCGTTCCTGACACCCCGTTGCTCACTGCCGGAGCACGCCAAGGGGGAGCTGACCCAGTTGCTCAGCTCTTCGGCGACAAGGTTATCCCTGAGCATAGAGCACAAAACAAAACTCCAGTCACTGCTCCTGTACCCTGTAGCCCCCTGCCCACAGCCTGCAGCCCACCAGGACACATGGCCCCTGCCCAGCATCACCTCTGTTTGGACCTTACCTGCCCCCCTACTCAAGAAGCATCCCTTGCTCAAGTGTAGGATGAATCACACTTGAGTGTGATTCAATCACACTTGCCAGTGTCCTCTCTTTGTGGAGTTGGGCAGTGGAGAGAACCATTCTCAAGGGCCACATTCCAGAATGATTCCAGCTCTGAGCCCCCTTCACCACTTTCAAGCCAACCGAAGTGAACTGGGGAGGGGTTTTTCTTCCTAAAGACTACTCCCCACCTTCAACCACAGATGCCCCTTTTCTTCTTAGTCCCCTCAGCCCCACTGTCCCCACACCCCTCTGGCTCTGGCTCAGCCTGAGCCCACCAGGGGCCATGAACTGGAAGTCTCTTTCAAGAGTCATCGCTCATCTTGGCCAGCAACCCACCCCCCGCCCTCCATTTGCTGCTTCCGGTGGCCTGACCGTCACTCTGTCCTGACCATTCCCATGTCCCCAGCACAGTGGCATGCATCCTCCTTCCTGCTCCTGGTACCTGCCTCGCAAGGCAGGCCTCACGCTCACTCCTGTTTTAAATTAGAGGTGACCATGTCTCAGAAAGTGTGAGTGACTTGTCCAAGGTCACACAGCATAGGGAGACAGCCCAGAGCCCGGGGCTGTCTCTTGCAGCGCCGCCTCCCTGGAAAGGGCTTGCTTGGCTCTGTCCCCTCCACTCTGCATGCCCACGTCAGTGCACACAGCTCACTCTTGGCCCCAGGTACCGCTTTGGCTTTCGAAGAGTGGTATTTATTTAGTCTCTGGATTGCTATCCAGCACCTCTGCTGTGCCAGGCCCAGGCGATGAAGGCACAGCCTGCATTCAACCAGTTCACGGCCTGGGAGACAAGACCTTTCTTGTGTGTCAGCTGAATCTTCCCAGGCAGCCGGGAGCCCTCCCAAGGGACAGAGGCTGCTTCCTGCTTCTCCTGCAGCCCACCGGGGGTGGTGACCTCCTGGTCCCTCCTCAGGGAGTCGATGCTGCTGACTGTTGCCTCCATCATGAGTGAGGGCTGGGCAGGCCTGGCCCGAGGCTGTGGGGTGGGAGACAGAAGGGGCTGGGAGCAGAGAGCTCAGGGAAGGTATTGGGGGCCTAAGGCTAGTAAGGGCAGACTTCCTCTTTCTCAAACGCCCAGGGGCTGCCCCACCACTCGTACCTTGAGCATCAGGCCAGGCCTCAGCTCTTGGTGTGGGATGTCCAGCTCAGGTCCAGAAGGTCAAGGTCCTGTCCTTGGCTTGCTTGGCTCACTAAACTACCAGGGCCCTCCTTTCTGAACATCTCTCCCCTGAGTCCCTCCTCTCTTCTCTCCCCCACGTGAGGGAGGATATTTCCAGAACAAAAGGTGAAAAGCCCCCAGACTTTTTAAAACAAGCACAGACTCCCTTCCCCCTCTCCCACCTCTAGAGCCCAGCTTCCGGTCTGCAGCTCTGTGCTCCTGAGTGAACAAGCCAGGGCCCCCCACCACCGTCCTGAGCCCCAATCAGAGGGGCCCGCGACCAGCCAAGGCTGAGACACAGGTGAGGGGAACCCTTGTGGGGGGGTTGCCTTTCAAGAAAAAGGTCCGAGGACTTCCCTGGTGGCGCAGTGGTTGAGAGTCCGCCTGCCGATGCAGGGGACACGGGTTCGTGCCCCGGTCCGGGAAGATCCCACATGCCGCGGAGCGGCTGGGCCCGGGAGCCATGGCCGCTGAGCCTGCGCGTCCTGAGCCTGTGCTCCGCAACGGGAGGGGCCACAACAGTGAGAGGCTCGCACACCGCCAA
>RJWK010050842.1:0-16145 GCA_004363435.1 Platanista minor | reverse complement strand
TTTTTTTTTTTTTTTTTTTTTCCGATACGCGGGCCTCTCACTGTTGTGGCCTCTCCCGTTGCGGAGCACAGGCCCCGGACGCACAGGCTCAGCAGCCATGGCCCACGGGCCCAGCTGCTCTGCGGCATGTGGGATCTTCCCGGACCTGGGCACGAACCCGTGTCCCTTGCATCGGCAGGCGGACTCCCAACCACTGTGCCACCAGGGAAGCCCAACTCTTTTTTGTAAGATTAACTTTTGAGGAATCTGGATATACAGGGATTTTTGTACCGCTTGTACAACTTTTTTAAGTTTAAAATTAACTTAAAAAGAAAAGTTTTAAATTTTTTTATTAAAAAATATTAAAGACAAACAAGTAAGGGTACCGGTTTCTGGTCAAGAACTTAGCATAATGTCACACACAGAGGCATTTATTAAGTAAAGAAACTATAATGCATGGTGAAAGGGTAGGCTTTGGAACCATCCAGATGTATGCTCAAGTCTGGCCTTGTTAGTTACTAATTGTGTGATACCAGGCTAGTTACCTAGTCTTCCTAAGCCTCATTGTCCTCATTACACATTTACATAAATGGGTCATCATAATAATACCTACTTCATATGATTATGATTATCTATAGTCTAATCTACATTATGGTTATCTATATTCAATAGACAATATTTGTAAGGAACTTAGTTCACACTCAATCAATAGGAGTCCCAGTGGTTGTGACTGTGGCTGTTAGGATTAGCCATATTAATGACTAGGTTATGCCTTGTGAAGAATTATACACAGTATACTAAAGGGCCCCTTTAAGACCAGGTAGATACATTTTTTAACTGAAAAATGGTTAAATAAAAGGTGATTATTTTTTATCAAAACATGATTCATAGACTTCTTTGGGAGCAGATAGATTTTGGTTTACTTTTAATTCTGTAAAACCAGATCTATGACATAAAGCAATTATTTGTGCATTGCCTTAAGCAGTTGGGGAAAGGGCCACCACAGGGTGACTTGGGCATGTGGAGAATCTGGCTCACTAATAAGTCTTAATGTTGACTCTTTCAAACGGGTGAAGAGAAGCCAAACTCCCTAGTCTTTTCTAAGCAGATTCTGAACGACTTAAATGTGATGACATAGATCAAATATCTGAGGTTAAGGATTGCTTGTAGGTTCATGCTTTCTCCTTTAATCCATTTTTTGAGATAACTCCAGCATAAATAATGGGCAAGCACAGAAGAAGGCTGAAAATGGCTAAACAGATTCTATTTGGTGCTATTTCAGTGCTAAGTCAAACACTAAAATGTCTGGTGTTTCTAGTGATACATTTATTTTATGAAAAAGATATGAGACCAAGAGACTTCTGTGGCAACTATTCCCTATATAAACAAAGGAAACCATCACAAACAAAACATGTCAATCTGCTGTCTTCCAAATATTTCCAATAATCCTTTAAGTTTAGGAACAAAGGCTACATTCCTGAATAAATTACCTTATCTTTAAAATCGACTCCAAAGTTTTGGAAACCCTAGCTTTTGAATATTAACCCAAAATAGTTTCTATCCAGTCATTTGGAGATGCAACTCAACTTCATGCTAAACTTAACAGAGGCAGAGATATTGTCTGTGATCTTTCACTGACCCCTTTTTGTTTCTTGAGAACTCTAAACATATTGGATATTCCCAAGCATCTTCATCTTTGGATCCTCATCCAGCACTGCTCCCCTTTACTCAGTAGTGACCTCCACCTTATGTGGCTAAGATCTGGTCTGTTTAGAACAAGTGTCATCTAAATTGTTGTGCTGATAGCTCCACCCTCATCCAGCCCCTGCCTTTCCTCCAGCCTCTGGACAAGTGGTGACTCCCTCCTTCTTCATGACTCACCCCTTCACTTGGATTCTCAATCTCATACCCAGAAGCTCCTCCCAGTATATCATTTATTTTTCTGATTTTCTTTCAAAAATACATAGGCTCAGCTTTGCGCAGTGGCAGTATCGTAGCCAATGAGGTTCATCCGAGGCGCGATTATTGCTAATTGAAAACTTTTCCCAAAAATACATAGGCTTCCCTTATACTTTCCTGGAATATCTTCTATTCAGATAGCTCTACACTTATGTTTCCCTGCCCAAATCACTGATTTATCCTTTAAACCTGGTATCTGTCCTCACTTCTCGACTGAGACAAATCCAAGGACCTTTTACTAACTTCTGTTTTCTCTGTGTCTGCCATGTCTAACTTTGGTGAGCACCCAGGGTCAGTCCTAACTCTGAACCTTTGCCCCTCTTGCAGGCCCACCTGAAATCTTCCCTCCTCTTCATTTGTGTCATTCTCACCCATCCTTAAAGTTCCAGCTTGAACCCCTTTTCATCTGTGAAGTCTCACCAGAAGCCCCCTTCTCTGAATTCTTGTAATACTGCCAGTAGAAGGCACTGCATCTCAGAGATGCCCCCAAATTATGCTTTGGGAAACTACACGGTTCCCACTTTATGCATTCTTGCCCAGAGGCTCTTTCTTGGCCAAGGAGTGAGCATGTATCCCTAATCATGCCAACGGGATTCTCTCTCCCAGGAACATGAATCCTGAATGGAGTGACTGAAGGAGAAAGTGGATAGACCAAAACCATCCCGGCTGCAGGGTCCTGCTGAGCCTGTGTCCTAGCCCCACCCCCTAGATCCTGGGAGGTGTAGGATCTGATCTCCCTGGTTGTGGCTCTTCCACATTTCCTTCATTTCTGCGAGCCATGCTTTTTTTTCTCTTACGTTGAGAAGAGTAAATGTTTCTCCCTACATCCAAATATACTTAACTAGGATTTTCCCATTGCCTTTTATTACTGTTGAATTTGAGGGAAGAGGAGTTAATTAAGTCTCATGTGCCAATGAGACAGGAAGTTTCCTGAGGGCAGAAATTCTGCCTTACAACTTTATATATCTTACATAAGTTTTTAACAATTCAACTGAATGAATAATCATATATGAAAATCTCAATCTATAAACAAAGAGACAAGAATAACTATCTGAGATCATCTTTATGATTCTATGTTGCAGTTTAGGATCATTCATTAATTCCATAAACACATCCCAAGTGTCAGCTATTGACCATGCACCAAGTTAGACACTGGAGTCGTGTGCAAGATGAAAAAGACAAAAGACATGGCTCCTGTATCTGGAGTTCTTCTTTCCGGTTTAACTTGTGTCTTATATAATGATAGTACCTAGTATCAATTTGGCACTTATAATTCTGAAAAACTTTCAAATATAAATGGGAAAGCTTCTGAGGGATCATGTGACCAAGATCAAAACCAGAGCAACAAGAAGAAGACAGGTCCCCTGACTTACAGTGATGTTCCTTCCTTCTCTCTACCACAATGAGAAACATTTCCTTCAGACACAATTAAATAAATTGTGGTATTATGTTTTATTTAATTCCCACGTTACATCCAACTCATGGGTTATTCTTTTGCTACACAAGATAAAGGCAGTTTCTGAGTTCTTGCTAGAGGAAAACAACAGAAGTATTAGCTGGTTCTGGGACATTTGATTAACAAATATTTATGTAGTGCATGCTAAGCACAATGCATTGGTCTATCCTGTGATTACACCACTCAAGACATAGTGACAGTCCCTGCCCTAAGTGAGTTTATGGTCTTGTGGGAGAGCAGGGGAGTGCCATATATGTGGTAAGTGCTAGAATGAAGAGATACAGCCCATACTCAAGTCCCCCAAATTTTTATGTTCACAAAGAATCTGAATTGAATTTCTCAGTCTCCCCAATCATTTGTATGTTGACTGAAACTTATAAGCCGGTTTTTTTTCCCCCTCACTCCAGAACCAATGTCCCTTCATCTTCACAGTATCACCTCTCTCCAAATTTTCCCTTTTCTTTAAATTCTCCCTTCCTAAATCTGAATTTCCAAGGTGATCCCCAAAACCTTACTGATCTACAGGACATTCACAAAGACCCTGATGGACCTTCAGTGGGCCTCAGAGCTCTATAAAAAATTCCTTTTTCTGAGAAGCAGCAAGTTGTCTTTGTTATATTGTCAATGGTCCAGGACAAGACCAGAGACCAAGAGCCAAAGGGTACACCATGAAATTACTTTTTTAGGAATGCATTGCTGCATTCAAGCCACATGCTTGAATGCACCGTTCTGCTGTTTTGCTTTTAGGGTCAACAGAAGTATATAAAATTTTTCAACTTTCTTCAAAACATGTGCCATGAAATTGACTTAATAAAATGAATAACAACAGTAGCTGCAAGTTATAAAGCAAAACTAGGCTAGGACACATCTGTTGAAAGGGCAGTTGAGGACTTCCCTGGTGGCACAGTGGTTAAGAATCCGCCTGACAATGCCGGGGACACAGGTTCGAGCCCTGGTCCGCGAAGATTCCACATGCTGCAGAGCAACTAAGCCCGTGTGCCACAACTACTGAACCTGCACTCTAGAGCCCACAACTACTAAGCCCAAGCGCCACACCTACTGAAGCTCACGTGCCTAGAGCCCGTGCTCCACAACAAGAGAAGCCGCCGCAATGAGAAGCTCGCACACCGCAACAAAGAGTACCCCCCGCTCGCCAAAACTAGAGAAAAGCCCACGTTCAGCAAAAAAGACCCAATGCAGCCAAAAATAAATAAATAAATTTATTAAAAAAAAAAAAAAAGAATGGGTAGTTGATATAAAAAAGACTAAATTTTCTATCAGCTAAGAGTCCACATTTATCAACTGTTAAAACACACAACTTTCTGGACAATCTTAAAGATATTACTGTCATTTTTGTAAAAGCAATTTGTATAGGGTATAACTTTCATGTATAATTACTGCTAGTATAGGCAGATTGGGGCATTGCTAGGATGATCTGAGGCAGAGAGGAGTGAGAATATTAAGAAATGTTATACTCAGTACATTTCTAAACTATGGCAGGTAAGAGAGATCTGAAAGACTACACAATGTAAAATGAGGTCAGGCAGTGATTTAAAAGTCTGTGTGTTTCTTTGATCATAATACCTAGCACTTTTTCAGAGAATTTACTAATATTAATTACTCCTCACCGCATTTTCATGATATAATAGCAACAGCTGCATTTTGTCTTCATTGGTTAAAAGGCATAATGAGGGAGTTAAATGACGGCTTATATCTGGAAAGGAGTTGGAGGCATATCTAGTTTCTAAAGCTTGCATTTATAAGTACATCATTAAGAGCTCCAGCTTTGAGAAAAGACAAACCCAGGTTCAAATTCAAGCTCTGTCACTTAATATATCTATGTGACCCTAGGCAAGACACTTACTGTCTAAGCCTCATGTTCTCCATCTGAAAAAGTGAACATGTCCTAGATTGCAAAAATGGGCCCAATTGTTCATCATTTCTTATATCTATACCTTTTGCCCTGCCGTTTTCCAATGCTCTCTACAGGGATGGAATGACTTATTTAACATCTTTACATTTAACTACGTGACTTGCTTTAACCAACATGTCTGAGATATTAACAGACATGCTGCACGAAAAAGGTTGAAATGGACTTATGCAATTAGGCTTGTTCAGAGCTTGCAGCTCTCTAGTCACAACAGAACATGCCCAGTCCAGGCCATTGGAGGAGGAGATACAAATGGAGGAGCTGGATTGCCCCATTTATCCCAGCCAAGGCCAGGCTAGATCAGTCTTCAGTGAGCCAAATCCTACATGTCATGAGCCAATCCAGCCAAGACTGGCAGATCTCTTTAGACAATCACCCCACGTGTATAAGCAATAAATATTTATTTTTGCATGCCACTGAGGTTTTGTGGGGTTTTGTTACATAACATTGCTGTGACAATAGATAACAGATACATAATGGTAGTACCTATCACATACATGTCAGTGAGAGAAGATACATGTAAATCACTTAGTACAGAACCAAATGATAATTATAACAATAAAAGTGATAATAGGTACTATTATTTTGGAGAAAGGATTACAGAATATGCACAGGTATTGGCAATTCATCTGCGGATCCTGAACAAGACCTGTCTCATTGAAAAGTTTTTACAAAATCATGCAATTTTACTTCTAGTTTTTGCAAAGAACCAGGCAGATGGTCTAGCTGTATTTTTTAAGCTTGTGAGTATCCTGGGATCTGTTCTTATAAGTAAAACAGTTCTTTTCCTTCTCTACAATTTACCTTGTAAAGATTCAAGAATACAAAACAAAGAAGATTCAAAAGTACAAAACAAAACAAAACAAAAACACCACACACACAGTAGAGACAGACATTCAAATTCATGACCTACTGAGGGAAGCCAAAGGCTAGCCTCATGAATAAACCCGAGTTACGGAGTTTTGCGCCAGCAGAGGGCTGGGCAGGGAAGAACAATCCTCATCCTTTTGGTTCTTTTCCTATTTGGGTAATCTTCTTGAAATAGTTCAGTATCATGGTGAAGAAATGTGGCTCTAGAGTTTAAATTCTGGTTCTGCCCCTTACTAGCTCTGCCATCTTGAGCACATTAAACTCTGCATACATTAACTCACTCCTTAAGTGGGAAAAAGAACAGTAATCACCACAGGTTGCTGCAAGGATCACATCATAGCTGCAAAGCCTTTTACAGCCGTGCCTGGCACACAATAAAGTCAGTAAATATCAGCAGTTACTAGTTATTCTAACAGATGAGCCTGTGTTCTGTCAGCTCCATTTCTAACTATGCTAGAGAACGCCGCTATCTAAGCCAGGTGAGCCTAATTGGCCTGGATACAAAACAGCCCATTAGTATTGAACTACCTATATCCATCCTAAGTACAGAACAAAAACTGAATCTCAGATTTTATACTGAGGAAAAGGTGAGGAAAAGCCACACTCATGAGAGAGAAGATACAAGGCCTGGATGAATGCCAAGAGTGATGTTTTTCAGCGGCTCCCAAGCTATCTCACCTAGTTCTCATAAGACTTATGAGAAAGAGTCCAAAGTGACTTCTAACTTTGCACTGCAGTTCTGTCCATTAGCACAAAGACAAATCAATGCTCTTCACCTAACCAACCAGTAGCATGAATAGACAAGTGACTTGCTCTCTTTTAAACACCAATATTCTTCCTTTTTTGGCTGTTTCTCTTACTAATCCAGTGAAATTAACCATGGGAGCCACAGTCTACTCTGAGAGTTGCTGTCCTCCTTAGGAAAAGGAGATCAGGACAGAAGCCAAAGAAAGTCTTACCCTCTCCTTCATGGAGGCACTTCTTCCATATCCTCTCCTAAATTCTCTTCCTCTATATCATCCAGGAGTCAAGGAGTTGCTACTTCACTCCTTCACGGTTTTTATGAATGCTTCTCTATTGCAGCCCCAAAAGCTGCTGAACAGGTCAGGACATTAATTACATTAGCCCCAATGCCACCGCCAGCCCCCATTCTCTTTCTCATCTTGGGTCCTGCTCAGCTATGCTATCCAACCAAGCAGGGTGAACAATAAGCACCAGATGAAAATATAGCCCAAATAATACGCCAGCACTGTAAAATTCCTGAAATTGACTGCCACCTTGTAAAAGTTAACAGTACAAACTTTCTCCTATTATCAGTTCAATCTGTTGCTGCCAGAGAGAAATTTCAGTCCAAAATTCTGCCCTACCCTATTTCCTTCTACTGACTCAGTTCCAGGCAGAAGAGATGGTATTTGGGCCTTTGGGTGGAATTTGCACGCTGGGCCATCTGCCAGTATAACTGGAATAGAGCCTTAGCACCTCCAAAGTTTGATCATTTCAACCCTAAGACTCTGATTTCCCTCTTTTCTGAAATACCTAAGGGTCGACAGAACAAATGAGAATATCACAGCACCAGCCTTAATCCCACAAAATTCAAAAGAACAAACAAACTCCCAGTAATAACCTAAACATCAATTTCCATCTGAGGGCAGTTACCAAGCAAAAGATTGCATTTCCCAGAGCATATTCCAGACGCTTATTGCTATTGCCAGCTACAGACCATTGTGAAGATTTGGCATTATCCAGGTCTGCAAGGAAACAAACAAAAAAAAGAGAGCAAGAGAGAGAGAAAAAGGCCTCTTCCTTTAGATTTCAGGATGCCAGTGACTTTGTACCAACTGTTAGAATTCCAGCCTTGGAAAGCCAAGTTCATGGGGAGAGAGAAATCGTGTATCAAGACACAAATTGTGTGGATAACTACTAAGAACCTGCTGTATAAAAATATAAATAAAATTCTAGGGCTTCCCTGGCCGATGCAGGGGACACGGGTTCGTGCCCTGGTCTGGGAAGATCCCACATGCCGTGGAGCGGCTGGGCCCGTGAGCCATGGCCGCTGAGCCTGCGCGTCCGGAGCCTGTGCTCTGCAATGGGAGAGGCCCGCGTACAGCAAAAAAAAAAAGAAAAAATCAATCAATCAATCAATAAAATTCTAAAATTAAAAAAACAAACAAACCCGACACGAATTGTGACACTGTGTGCTCCTTGCCATGCTTTGCCTGCACAACTGAGCTTATATACACAATTAAAATGGCAACTTAAAAATAAAGATGAAAGATGTTCTATAGCCCTCATTGCTAACTCTGCTGTTGCCACGAGTAATCAGCAGTGAAAAGATAAATCCATCAGTATTTGAATTTAAATGTTAAAATAATAATAAAGCTTATGGTCTCCCTAAGGTTAGTTTATAATAAAAATAATTCTTGAACCGGAAAACTTATCTGGTTTCTTTTTCCCTTTCATTATCCACTTAATGACTGAAGTTATTACTTCCATGGTGGTCTCCAAGCCACACTTGGTTTCTATGTAGATTGGCGTGTCACCTCTAACAATTTCACCAGCTGCCTTTTCCTCTCAAGAGAATATGATTAAAATATTAATCCAGCTTCTGGACTAATCTAGTAAAAAAAAAAAAAGTTATATAAATCAATCTCTGCACAACATTTTCCTCGCTCTGAAATGTGCAACGTGTCCTCGTTTTATTTGTGATGCCTCCACAGGAAGGTTAGGTACTAGCAAAGCAGATCTAAAATGTTTACCTCTCTGCCCCTCTCCTGCTTTGTCCTCCTGACTTCTCAAACCTGGAAATGGGAAACTTTGAGCCCGAATCCGAATGAGAAGAGCTGGAGGAAATCACCAGGGGTCTAAGTCACGCTACCTGGGCTGCCCAGCTGCCTGGCAGTGATCCGCCAAAGCACCCAGAGATAGAGGGCACGCTCAGCCAGCCGACACGGCTCTCTCTCGGCAGTGCTAATACGCACGTTTGTCCTGCTGCCTGGAAACCATCCAGAACTGCAAATCCATCACTCTGCAAGCATTGACCGAAACCGCCCCTGGGCCTAGCATCGGGTTAAATCCTTGCTTTTGAGGAGATTACAATCTAATTACTATAATTAGACACCAATTGAGTATTAAACTACGTGACAGTAGGAATTTGAAGAAAATGGTCATTGTGGGCTGGAGTCATTGGAAAAGATTTCATGGAGCCTCCAAGACTTTGAAGGAGAGAGTAAAATAATGCTTGAGGTTGATGAAGTTGATAAAATGGGCTTAGGATAAAAAAGAAAACACCGTGTGGAGTCTCTGGCTTACCTGAGGAGGAAATCCACTAATACAGGTGCCGAAGGCACACTGGGTTCCCCGGACCGTTGTGTCAGCAGAGCTCATAGCTAAGAAAATGGGTTTCCTCTCAGGTCAGGAAGAAATTTCATCCTTCCTGAAATTGTTCAGCATTTGAATCAGGATGGTGGCTTTGTTGATACAAAAATCAAGCTGACATCCTTAAGTTACTTAGGCCTCCAATACAGAAATGTCATTGAAAGAAATGGCTTTCTAGCAATGCCAGTTCAGACTAGATTAAAAGTTGAAAGTACTTTCCTGTGAAGTCAGGATTACTGATGGAGGAATAGGTCTTTTTCCAAAGGGCACTAACAGCCAAGAAAGATCATTAGTAGTACCGTCTAGGACTAGGATTGGAATGATCGAGCCATAGAATTCTGTTCCACTAATTTAAAAAAGTCATACTGTAGGTTTCAGTCTAAGTAATTAATAAAAATAGCAAGACTTTGTTTCTTATGTGCCCTTAATTATTAACTTTGCATTAATCTGCATATTTTAATTGAACTACACGCATTACGTGACAAAAGTGTCTCTGGAGAAACTCTGGTTTCTCCAGTTTGTCCCGTGATTAATGACAGATAAGGTGGACAGGGGTGAAAGCATTTTTCAACATGGCTAACTTGATTTTCCAAGAGAAAAGCTGTCAAGGCCATTTTCTCCCTCATGCTTAGCTAAATTGCTGACTGAATCAATTAGTGTAATGGGTTAATTCTGAAATCTTATCTCTAATTATTGTGTAAAACTGAAATGTACCTCTGTCTCCCTTTTGGGAGGATTTTTTTTAATGGCAGAACAACAATCATTTCATTCCAAGTATCATCTGCAAGTCAGGTTTTCCATAAGGCAGACAGGGCCTTGTTGAAACTGATGTTTCTGAAGTTTGTCTACACTTCAGCCTGGGAACAGACTGCAAAGTGGGCTGGGGTGGAAATAAGAGCTGGGCTTTCTGTAACCTTTCTGGAAGGTCAAAGGAGGTGTGACGTTCACTCGACTCTGTGCTGTAAGGAACTCAGGTCTCTCTTCTCCATTTAAAGACTCTAACGTGGGCCTGGTATCCACCATTCATTCCCACAATTGCCAATTGTCAAGGACCATCTCAGAAGTTTCTAGGAATGGGTACAGGCTGCAGGCTCAGAGAAGCTGCTTCTCAGCCACCACCAGCTGGGAATTGAGTTTGCTGTGCTGACCACAAGCCTAGGACTCCTCCAGACCAGCAACTCCAGCACTTTGCAGCAAACACACATGATGAAGGGTGTATGGACACACACCCGTGGGCGTTCCCAGGATCATGCACAATTCCCTGAATACTGGCTTTAACCCCACCCTTTCTACAAAACAAGAAAGCATGGCACAATATTAGATGAGAGAGAGTATAATCAGGAAAGGATTGAATCCACTCTAAGGTATGCTTCGAACAAAAATAAATAATTCAGAGATGTCAGCACATTATTAAGAAAAAATGGATTGAAACATTTCACAGAGTTGCGACACCACGTTGAGAACTGCTGCCTTTGACACGAAGCTGCCTGGGACACCGGACACCTGTCACACAAGTTGACAGCAACCTATCAGTCTCAAGGGCTACCCTGACTGGCTGTCTACCACTGTGCTGCCCTTTGTCCATAGCGACTAGACCCACACCTATGATTGTACAGAGTGATGATTAAGAGCATGTACTTCTGTATATAAAATAGATAAACAACAAGGACCAACTGTATAGCACATGAAACTCTATTCAATATCTTGTAATAACCTATAATGGAGAAGAATCTGAAAAAGAATAGATATAAATATAGATATATATAGATATACAGATATATCTGAATCACTTTGTTGTACACCTGAAGGTAACACAACGTTGTAAATTAACTACAATTCAATTTTTTTAAATGGTTAAAAAATAAAATAAAATCTAGGAAAATAAATGTGAAAACCGAAACCTTTAAAAAAAAAAAAGCACGCACTCTGGAGACAGCCTGCCTGAATTCAAATCCTAACTTCACATTTTTTTGCTCTTCATTATGGGTGTTCACAAATACTCCCATTCTCCTCCTCCTGAGGTAGATGGTGGCTTACATTTCCTGCCACCTTGAAGTTGGGCGTGTCTGTGTGACTTACTTTAATTCCTATGTGAGAAGTGATGATTCACTTCTGGGCAAAAGTCAGTAAGCCCTCCTTACTCAAGTGGCCCATGGTCCGACAGTATAGGACTCACCTGGAAGCTTGCTAGAAATGCAGAATCTCAGGCCCACCGCAGACCTCCTGATTCGCGATGTGTACCTCACAAGCTCCGCAGGCCATGCACATGCACATTCGAGTGGGAAGCCCTGCTCCAAAGCAAGAGCCCTGCTCGCCATTTGCTCATCTCCCTGCCACCGTGACTGATGATGTCCCAGATGGTGGCCTAAACCCTTGGCCTGACCTGAGATGGACAAGAAGTAAAGCACAAGAGAATCAAAGCTTTCTTCTAAGCCACTAAAATGTGAGGGCTGTTCCTGTGGCATAAACAAGCCTATTCTGATACAATCACTTAGTGCTCTGTGACCCTGGACAGGTTACTTAACCTCCCTGTGCCTCAGTTTCCTTGATGTAAAACGGAGATGATAACAGTACTGATTCTTAGGGTTGATGTGAGGATTACTTTTTTTTTTTTTTTTTGCGGTACGCGGGCCTCTCACTGTCGTGGCCTCTCCCGTTGCGGAGCACAGGCTCCGGACGCGCAGGCTCAGCGGCCATGGTTCACAGGCCCAGCTGCTCTGCGGCATGTGGGATCTTCCCGGACTGGGGCACAAACCAGTGTCCCCTGCATTGGCAGGCGGACTCTCAAGCACTGCGCCACCAGGGAAGCCCTGACGTGAGGATTACTGAGGTAACACATGAATAGAGCCTGGTACACATTCAATGTAAATGTTACCATCTATTACTGACACATTCTGTGCCCACATCTCAAATCTTGCCTAGTGATGTGTGATTCCTCAGTGACAGTAGGATCAGAACCTTTGCCCCCTGGCAATCCCCTACCCCAAACCACTCATACTCCAGGACGAGTATGAAATCACTCACATCAGAAAGAGAATGAAAAGTGACTCCTTCTCGGAAAGAAGCAGGGGATCTTTGTAACCTGGCCCAAGCATCCCTGGCCTGGATCTTCACACCACTGCCTTTCCCCTACTCTAATGTCCCATGTGCAGCCCTCACCCTCTCACCTGCCTTCCCAGATCCTACCTGCGTTTCAGGGCACAGCTAGTGTCCCTCCTTCTCCATCAAGTCTGCCTCAAAGACTTCCTTACTATGCAATTTAGAATTAAGACATAGTATCTGTCTATTATGCATAAGGCTTTGTCCTGAACTCAATGCTGGTTAAAACACACACACACACACACACACACACACACACACACAATACCTAATAAATGTTTATTTTTTGTCTCTTCTAGCACCAAAGGGTTACCAAGCCTGTTCCCCAAGAAAACTGGCAAAGGCACAGTGATGGGGATGGTATAGAGGTAGTTTCTGTTTAAGTCCTGCTTTTTAAAAGGGTCCAATAGATTTCTGACATTATAGTAAAAGTGATAAACACTTGATAACATTTTTTATATGATGATCATGAATAAAATGGGCTTTTTTAGTCTAAACCCAAATAAAATGATAAATTATCTTTTCTCCTTGCCACTCCCTTAAAGTGTATGTAAGGAAACAAAATATTCTAAGCCAGGGTAAATATTTTAGTGTCCTGGATCTCTCTTTCATATTCATAAACCGACTTGAAAAAAGAATCACGGTACCGAAGCAATTCACCACAGCTGCGCAATGAACCACATGACTCAGTTCCAAAGTCACAGAACTTGAAAAAGCACCTTAGAAATCCAACCTCAACATTTCATATTCTCTAGACCAGGGGGCAGCAAACATTTTCTTAAAGGGCCAGACATTGGACATTTTAGGCTGTGGGAACCACAGGTCTCTGTCGCGGCTACTCGACTCTACCACTATAGCACAGAAGCAGCCCCAGACAATACAGAAACAAATGGGCATGGCTATGTTCCAACAAAACTTAATTTATGGACACTGACATTTGAATTTCACATGTTCACGGGTCACTAAAATCTCCTTTCGATTTTTTTTCAACCATTTAAAAATGTAAAACCATTTTCAACCTGTGAGTTGTTCCCAACCAGCCAGCAAGCTGGGTTTGCTGGTTCCTGCTCCAGACCCCCAAGTTCATGCTTCTTCAACCACATCACAAAGTCTCCCTAGTAGTCATGGACACATGGTATGGAGCCCAGTGGTCACTTACAAATCAGGTGAGAAATAATCCCACGAGCCCGTTTTTATTCGCTCAACTTGAAAAAAACAAAGATCTTAACGATGTCAAACTTTTGCCGGAACACATGCCAATCTTACCACAGAAATAATGTCACCCATCACCCCTTTCCTCACCACATACAATTAACAGTTTACGGAGTAAGAAAATAGTTGGCAGTTGTCTTCATAGATGAAGTCAATGTAGTCTCATTCCTTTGCCAAAAGGCAGGGAAAGCAGTTCCTGAAGGCTCTTCTCCCCAGGGGCTATTCAAGGCCAGTTGATGCAGAATGACTAGGAAGGACAAGCTTTGGCTTCAATGTGGATTTTTAACCAGGACTCTCACTACTTTAAAAAAAAAATGTTTAATTTTTTTTCATAAAGAGCCTTGGCTTTTGCTATTTTTACTGACAGTCATTTTGAAAGTAGCAGTGCTTAAAACATTTTAAGTCTAGATATCTCTATGGAAACCCAAGAGAATTCACATTTTATGGCCAAATTACTACCTACCTAGATCCTCTCAGATCACTATAGGCCATCTGTGAAACCAGAAACATCTTAGACCTATTTTTCCAAAACTCTATTTTATCAGATATATAATTAAATTGATATAATTATTAGTTTTGCTGAGGAAAAGATTAGGAGAGAACTTATTTCTGAGGCTGCCTTTTGATTTTTAAGACATCCCTATTTAAAATATTATTAGGAAAAGAATTTTGGAAAGAATTTTATAAATTTTGGCAGACGTAATAAAAGGAAAAACGCAATCAAATAATTTAACAGTTGCTTTGAAATATATGTCATTAATTTTCTTCCCCCTCCTTTCCATCAATGTTGAATACATTTTTTTTTAAAAAATGTAACAGTTCCTCTCCCCAGACTGCATATTCTTTGCAAGGGAGGGGAAAAAAACCCGATAATTATTTGGCGAAGAAATCAGATAACACTTTCACCAGGTAACCAAAATTAACATCACCAGCGAGGGATAGGTGGCCTTTAGGGGCCTCCAGATGCGACATTCTGAGAAGAACATAACATCACCTAGAATGCATAACCTGAATCTAATCATGAGGAAACACCATGATAAAAAAATAAAAAGAAAGGAGGTGGGGCAGAAGGGTTGTATTATTTTTAAAATGTCAATGTCACAAAAGACAAAGAAAAGCTGTGGAAATATTCTAGAATAAAAGAAGCTAAAGATACATGAAAATCAAATGCAATATGTGACCTTAGGATGGATCTGATATTGCAGGGGGGTGGGGAAAATTCTCTAAAGGAGGTGAAGGGGTCAACAGACAAAACTGGAATACAAATGGTATATTAAAGTATTGTATCAATGTTAAATTTACTGAAGTCAATAACTATACCATGATTATATGAGAATTATATAAGAATGTATGTTGTATATAACTTTCTACTAAATGGTTCGGAAAAACATATATTGATATATATGTATTTTATATATACATTTACATATACATATTTTTGAGATATCAAGTGATAAATCTAAAGGTATAAAATGTTAATAGGTTTAAGGAATAAGGGATATATAGGTATTTCTGCAACTTTTCTCTAAGTTTGAAGTTATTTCAAAATAGAGTTTAAAGAAAAATTAACAGCTCTTGTCTACGTTGGAGTTCTTGGCTATCTATTTTCTCTCCCATGATATTCCAAATACAACACAGTAAGGGAGTGCGCCAAGTCACAAGAAAACACAGATATTTTAACATGATCTTTTATCAGTGACTGAAGGTGCCAAAGCATTACACACCACCCATTCTCAGCAGAGTCCGGTGCACAGACCAGTAAACATTGGGTACTCCAGCAACTTAGTTGCAATCATTTCCCACTAATTTCTCCAAACAAGGCTGTGATTCTAAAACCTCTGTGCATCCCACAGCTTGCAGAATTATGTCATACACAAAACAAGCTTCTCAGCTGGTCTCTTTGACACACTCCATCAGTATCAATCAATTGGATTCAATCTTTCTAACTGCAGCATTTCAATATTTTAAGCCATCTAAGTAGCTAGAGAATGTGCCACTCAGGAAGCAGGATCACCTCATCATACATCCTCAACTCCTCACCACCACTGCTTAACTGCTGTCAAAATCCCACAGCCTTGGGCTTCCCTGGTGGCGCAGTGGTTGAGAGTCCACCTGCCAATGCAGGGGACACGGGTTCATGCCCCGGTCCGGGAAGATCCCACATGCCACGGAGTGGCTGGGCCCGTGAGCCATGGCCGCTGAGCCTGCGCGTCTGGAGCCTGCGCTCCGCAACGGGAGAGGCCACAACAGTGAGAGGCCCGCGTA
>RJWK010050841.1:0-16144 GCA_004363435.1 Platanista minor | reverse complement strand
CTGAAAGTGAGGGGATGGAAAAAGATACTCCATGCAAATGGAAATCAAAGGAAAGCTAGAGTAGCAATTCCACTTCAGACAAAATAGACATTAAAATAAAGACTATTACAAGAGACAAAGAAGGTCACAACATTGTGATCCAGGGATCAATCCAAGAAAAAGATATAACAACTGTAAATATTTATGCACCCAACATAGGAGCACCTCAGTACATAAAGCAAATGCTAACAGCCATAAAAGGGGAAAATGACAGTAACACAATAACAGTAGGGAACTTTAACAACCCACTTTCAACAATGGACACATCATCCAAAATGAAAATAAGAAAGGAAACACAAGCTTTAAATGACACATTAAACACGATGGACTTAATTGATATTTATAGGACAGTCCATCCAGAAACAACAGAATACACTTTCTTCTCAAGTGCTTATGGAACATTCTCCAGGTTAGATCATATCGCAAATCAAGCCTTGGTAAATTTAAGAAAATTGAAATCGTATCAAGTATCTTTTCCAACCACAACACTATGAGACTAGATATCAATTACAGGAAAAAAACTGTAAAATATGCAAACACATGGAGGCTAAACAATACACTACTAAATAACCAAGAGGTCACTGAAGAAATCAAAGAGGAAATCAAAAAATACTTAGACACAAATGACAATGAAAACATAACGACCCAAAGCCTATGGGATGCAGCAAAAGCAGTTCTAAGAGGCAAGTTTACAGCAGTACAACCCTACCTCAAGAAATAAGAAAAATCTCAAATAAACAACCTAAGCTTACACCTAAAGCAATTAGAGAAAGAAGAACAAAACAACCCCAAAGTTAGTATAAGAAAAGAAATCATAAAAATCAGCTCAGAAATAAATGAAAAAGAAATGAAGGAAACAATAGCAAAGATCAATAAAACTAAAAGCTGGTTTTTTGAGAAGATAAACAAAATTGATAAGCCATTAGACAGACTCATAAAGAAAAAAAGGGAAAAGACTCAAATCAATAGAATTAGAAATGAAGTAGGAGAAGTATCAACTGACACTGCAGGAATACAAAGGATCATGAGAGATTACTGCAAGCAACTCTATGCCAATAAAACGGACAACCTGGAAGAAATGGACAAATTCTTAGAAAAGCACAACCTTTTGAGACTGAACCAGGAAGAAATAGAAAATATAAACAGACCAATCACAAGCACTTAAATTGAAACTGTGATTAAAACTCTTCCAACAAACAAAAGCCCAGGACCAGATGACTTCACAGGTGAATTCTATCAAACATTTAGAGAAGAGCTACCACCTATCCTTATCAAACTCTTCTAAAATATAGCAGAGGGAGGAACACTCCCAAACTCATTCTACGAGGCCACCGTCACCCTGATACCAAAACCAGACAAAGATGTCGCAAGAAAAGAAAGCTACAGGCCAATATCACTGTTGAATATCATAGATGCAAAAATCCTCAACCAAATACTAGCAAACAGAATCCAACAGTACATTAAAAGGATCATACACCATGATCAACTGGGGTTTATCCCTGAATGCAAGGATTCTTCAATATATGTAAATCAATCAATGTGATACACCATACTAACAAATTGAAGGAGCAAAACCATATGATAATCTCAATAGATGCAGAAAAAGCTTTTGACAAAATTCAACACCAATTTATGATAAATACCCTCCAGAAAGTAGGCACAGAGGGAACTTACCTCAATATAATAAAGGCCACATATGAGAAACCCACAGCCATCATTGTTCTCAATGGTGAAAATCTGAAACCATTTCCACTAAGATCAGGAACAAGACAGGGTTGCCCACTCTCACCAGTATTACTCAACAGTTTTGGAAGTTTTAGCCACAGCAATCAGAGAAGAAAAAGAAATAAAAGGAATCCAAATCGGAAAAGAAGAAGTAAAACTGTCACTGTTTGCGGATGACATGATACTATAGATAGAGAATCCTAAAGAGGCCTTCAGAAAACTTCTAGAGCTAATCAAGGAATTTGGTAAAGTAGCAGGATATAAAATTAATGCACAGAAATGTCTTGCATTCCTATACACTAACGACAAAAAATCTGAAAGAGGAAGTAAGGAAACACTCCCATTTACCACCGCAACAAAAAGAATAAAGTACCTAGGAATAAACCTACCTAAGGAGACAAAAACCTGTATGCAGAAAACTATAAGACAAGGCACTGATAAAAGAAATTAAAGATGATACAAACAGATGGAGAGATATACCATGTTCATGGATTGGAAGAATCAACATTGTGAAAATGAGTATACGACCCAAAGCAATCTACCGATTCAGTGCAGTCGTTATCTAACGACCAATGGCATTTTTCACAGAACTAGAACAAAAAATTTCACAATATGTATGGAAACACAAAAGACCCTGAATAACCAAAGCAATCTGGAGAAAGAAAAATGGAGCTGGAGGAAACAGGCTCCCTTACTTCAGACTATACCACAGAGCTACAGTAATCCAGACAGTATGGTACTAGCACAAAGACAGAAATATAGATCAGTGGTACAGGATAGAATGCCCAGAGATAAACCCACACACTTATGGTCACCTTAACTTTGATAAAGGAGGAAAGAATATACAATGGAGAAAAAACAACCTCTTCAATAAGTGGTCCTGGGAACACTGGACAGCTACATGTAAAAGAATGAAATTAGAACAGTCCCTAACACTGTAGACAAAAATAAATTCAAAATAGATTAAAGACCTAAATGTAAGGCCAGACACTATCAAACTCTTAGAGGAAAGCATAGGCAGAACACTCTATGATGTAAATTACAGCTAGATCCTTTTTGACCCATCTCCCAGAGAAATGGAAATAAAAACAAGTAAACAAATGAGACGTAATGAAACTTAAAATCTTTTGCACAGCAAAGGAAACCATTAAGAAGACGAAAAGACAACCCTCAGAATGGGAGAAAATATTTGAAAATGAAGCAACTGACAAAGGATTAATCTCCAGAATATACAAGTAGCTCATGCAGCTCAATATCAAAAATCAAAAAACCCAGTTGGAAAGTGGGCAGAAGACCTAAATAGACATTTCTCCAAAGAAGACACAGATGGCCAAGAAGCACATGAAAAGCTGCTCAACATCATTAATTATTAGAGAAATGCAAATCAAAACTACAGTGAGGTATCACCTCACACCAGTTAGAATGGGCATGATCAGAATATCTACAAACAACAAATTCTGGAGAGGGTGTGGAGTAAAGGGAACCCTCTTGCACTGTTGGTGGGAATGTAAATTGATACAGCCAATATGGAGAACAGTATGGAGGTTCCTTAAAAAACTAAAAATAGAACTACCATAGGACCCAACAATCCCACTACTGGGCATATACCCTGAGAAAACCATAATTCAAAAAGAGTCATGTACCACAGTGTTCATTGCAGCACTATTTACAATAGTCAGGACATGGAACCAACCTAAATGTCCATCCACAGATGAATGGATAAAGAAGATGTGGCACATATATACAATGGAATATTACCCAGCCATAAAAAGAAATGAAATTAAGTTATTTGTAGTGAGGTGGATGGACCTAGAGTCTGTCATACAGAGTGAAGTAAGTCAGAAAGAGAGAAACAAATACCATATGCTAACACATATATATGCAATCTAAAAAAAAAAAAAATGGTACTGATGAACCTAGTTTCAGGGCAGGAATAAAGAGGTAGACATAGAGGATGGACTTGAGGACGTGGGGTGGGAGGGGAAAGCCGGGGCAAAGTGAGAGTAACATCGACATATATACACTATCGAATGTAAAATAATTGGCTGGTGGGAAGCAGAAGCATAGCACAGGGAGATCGGCTCGGTGCTTTGCGATGACCTAGAGGGGTGGGATAGGGAGGGTGGGATTGAGGCTTATGAGGGAGGGGATATGGGGACATGTGTATGCATATGGCTGATTCACTTTGTTGTGCAACGTAAACTAACACACTATTGTGAAGTAATTACACTCCAATAAAGATCTATTTAAAAAAAATTAAAAACTCTAATAATTCAAAAAATAAAAAACCAGAGCAAGTCATTTGACTTTTGTCAGTATAAAAATATGATAAACATATATCACTATCTTACAGAAAAATACTGAGTTTGCACACTACAAATTAAAATAAATTTATCTATACACCTATAATTCATTTAAAAAGTTTTCTTCCAAAGCCTTTGCTAACTTATATATACATATTTTAATTAATACTTTTCATTCTAAAAGATCTAATGAGAAAATACATCTAAGCAATTCTTTGTTTTCTTTCTTTCCTGTCTTAAAAATAAGTTATATTTACTGACATTTTAAAATGGCACGATATATTTCTAAATTTTAAAAAAGGGTACTATAATACTGTAAAACATGATACTATATTTTAAAATACAAATATGGTATACACATTACTAATATGATGTAAATATATATATTTAAATTTTGAAAGGTATATATCAAAATGGTAACAGAAACACTCTTTTCTTTTCTTATTAATATTTTTCCATTACTTTCAACATAATATATATAAAATGTATCTAACCAAAGACTGCAACTGACACAATTCTCTTAAGATCAGCTTTCATCATGAAATCTTAGTGTAAATTTATATACAGGATATCATAACAATAGTAATTGAAATTGATTTTTTTAATGTGCTCTACTAAACAAAGGGTAGGAGATTACTCAGTTATATAACCCTTTATAGAATCGTTAAAATATCTATATATATAGGTATATGTAATATTCAGTTAAATCTAATCACTATCATTTATCCAAGCCCTTGGGAAAGAAGGCTTCAATGATTTGTTTCCCTTCCAGAGAATAAGCACTAAGAGCCTTAGTATTTCTTAAGCTAACAGTAACATCATAATACTTATCTGCCTGATTCAGGGGATTTAATCAAACCCCCTTCATAATTAAATTTGCCTCCTTTTTAAAGACTTTTAGCCATGACACAGCGTAGAAGCCCTAAATCCACATTCTTCACAGACAAATGATTTTCTGAATTCCACAAGGACTCTAGGTCTGTTCTGTGTCACAGGACTTAGATCAGAAAAACAAATGAATTCTATTTCCACCACAGAAGTGCGCTTGATGATTCTGGTCAACTTTGATAATCTGCCTTTACTCCTGAAAAAGATAAAACCACTATAAACGTGCGTCCTGTTTCATCTATCATAGTGATTTTCCAATAATCCTTGTAAAGTACCTATACTTTCCTAACAGCATTTTGGAGTTTTGTGAGGTTTCTTTAATCAGAAGACAAAACTGACAAATATGCTTTACTCTTTATAGTTTCAGGCACTCTAATTTTATAGAGGTTAATACTACCCTATATACCTTTCTGGAATTAAAATATGGAAAATAATACTTGCCAGCATTCCATAAGATCAAAGCACTACAAAGTCATTCATTAAGTAACCCTTTAATTGTGAAAACACTAAAATAAAGTGCTCATTTTAAGATTAGTAAACACTGGTGTTTTCTGAAATAGCATGTTAAATTAGTGATGTAACAGTAAAATATCACTAAACTTCCAAATTAAACTTGAGCATCTTAATTAGATGTTTCTTACAAACAGAAAGTTACAATGATTTAGAACATATAGCCCCACATCGGGGTAAAATTGCCTCTAAAATTAATAAAACATTGTCACCTAATCATGTCACAAATATAAACATATAATTAGATAATTTTCTCCAAAGTCTGAGACATTTAAAGTTATGCTCATTCCATTATAAATGTAATATTCTAAAGCTGGTTCCTATAATTGATCACAGTTAAATATATCTGAAACAAAACTAAGTCTCAGATTAATGAAAACTAAAACTAATACATTCAGACAGTAAATAAATTTTGATTAGCCCCTTAAGTTACAGTGTACTCTTTACTAATTTAAAAATGGGGCCACTGAAAGAACAAATAAAAGTATTTTCATAGTTAACCATGAAATACTTGTAATTAAAGTATACGATTGGAGTCATTGTTAAAGTGCATTCGAAGGAAATGATACTTCTCATAGAAAAAAGTCTTACTATTATGATCATCAATAAACATCTCCAGGTTCAGTCCTTGTTCCACCAATTACTAGCTCTGCGATCTGGGACAAGTTAAATTCTCTGTGCCTTGGTTTCCTCATCTGCAAATTATGGATAATAATATTTATCTCAAAAATTATTTTAATGATTAGGTGAGATATTATCTGCATGTTACTTAGCAGAGTCCTGAGAAAATAACAACTGTTTCAAGGACAAATGCTAACAAAATTTACATAGTTCCTGAAACAACATTATACAACGGAGGTTTATAAGATTACAGAGGAGACCCCTGCTATAGTTAATAATAAGATAAACCACTGAGCAAATATGAGTCATAACATTATAAAATTGCATATTTACATTATATAAAGTATTTTTAGCATATTATCAATTCAATTAATCACAGAGGAAATTCTTTAAAGAAACTAAAGACTCATTTAACATGGCAAAAATCAATTTCAGTCATTTTGTATTTTATGCGGCATAATCTAAATGAATATTATCTATAAATTCTAAATACTTTATACATACTTGAAAATTCTGGTTTTCAAACTGAAATGTATATTTCAGACTAAAAATTTTTTTTCACTGAAAGTATTTAAGATTTTATTGCATGTGTATAATGCATGGATGTTATTTCTAATTACATTTAATTTCCCTAGTCTTGTTTATTCTCCCCTTCGTCATTATTACCTGTTGTTTTTTAACATATTTATTGGAATATAATTGCTTTACACTGTTGTGTTAGTTGCTGCTATATAACAAAGTGAATCAGCTACACGTATACATATATCCCCATATCCCCTCCCTTTTGCGTCTCCCTCCCACCCTCCCTATGCCACCCCTCTAGGTGGTCACAAAGCACCAAGCTGATCTGCCTGTGCTATGTGGCTGCTTCTCACTAGCTATCTGTTTTACATTTGATAGTGTATATATGGCAATGCCACTCTCTCACTTCATCCCAGCTTACCCTTCCCCTCCCCGTGTCCTCAAGTCCATTCTCTATGTCTGCATCATTATTCCTGTCCTGCCCCTAGGTTTTTCAGAACCATTTTAGTTTTAGATTCCATATATATGTGTTAGCACATGGTATTTGTCTTCCTCGTTCTGACTTACTTCACTCTGTATGACAGACTCTAGGTCCATCTACCTCACTACAAATAACTTAATTTCGTTTCTTTTTATGGCTGAGTATTATTCCATTGTATATATGTGCCACATCTTCTTTATCCACTCATCTGTCGATGGACACTTAGGTTGCTTCCACGTCCTGGCTATTGTAAATAGTGCTGCAATGAACATTGTGGTACATGACTCTTTTTGAATTATGGTTTTCTCAGGGTATATACCCAGTAGTGGGACTGCTGGGTCATATGGTAGTTCTATTTTTAGTTTATTAATGTTCTATAAATATCAATTAAATATATCTGGTCTATTGTGTCATTTAAAGCTTATTTATTTTCTGTTTGGATGATCTGTCCATTGGTGTAAGTGGGGTGTTAAAGTCCTCTACTATTATTGTGTTACTGTCGATTTCTCCTTTCATGGTTGTTAACCTTATGGATTGAGGTGCTCCTATTTTGGATGCATAAATGCTTTAATTGTTATATCTTCTTCTTGGATTGATCCTTTGATCATTATATAGTGTCCCTCCTTATCTCTTGTAACAGTCTTTATTTTAAAGTCTATTTTATCTGATACGAGTCTTGCTACTCCAGCTTTCTTTTGATTTCCATTTGCATGGAATATCTTTTTCCATACCTTCATTGCTCTGGTTTGTAATATTCAGTTATAATAATTTTCTTCTACTGATGATCCAGTATTTAAGTCAGACTAGAAACTGACTTTTTAAAGTGTCCACAGGTGATTTCATAGCTGTATAAGTTCTAGAATAAATTACCACATGTAGGAATAGAACTATATCAGTCAGTATACTGTGTGTAATGTCGCAGTAACAAATGACTCCAAAATTTCAGTGGCCTTACAACAAGTGACTTCTCACATATCCCACATACTCATATAGTGGATTAGCTGTGCTTCTGCTTCATGGGTTCCTCACTTTATAAATGAGGCTGATGGAGCAGCCCCTATCTTGGACACTGTTGGTCTCATAATAAATCTCTCTCTATAGGACATTGCTGGTCTTCTGTCTGCTAGGACGTGGCATTATTTTTTAAATTCTGCCCACATTTCACTGGCCAAAGAAAGTAACTTCTGCACTCTTGATTTTGACAGGACAGGGAATATATAATCTTTCCAGAAGTGGTACCACATGGTCAAGCCAAATATCAGTGAGACAGGAGAGTATACTTTCCCCTCAGGGAGGTGGAACAAATACAGTCCACTACAATAACTAATTATTTAAACTTTATAAAATACAGAAAAGATAAAGAATCTGTTTTCTAGTAAGCTATGTTGACCAAATTTTGTATAACTTTACATTTTAACATCTGCAACTGTTTTCCCCCAGTTTGTTAAGAGGATTGAAAACAGGGGGCCATGTGTCTAGTTGGAACTTTTTTCTTTTGCTATAGAGTTCTTGTTAGTGTAAAAAGATTGTTCAGCGTGTTATTCTGCTTTCCTTTAAATAAATTTGAATGTTCTAGACCAGGGGTCCCCAACCCCTGCACATGGACTGGTACTAGTCCATGTCCTGTTAGGAACCGGGCCACACAGCAGGAGGTGAGTGGCGGGCGAGCAAGTGAAGTTTCATCTGTATTTACAGCCGCTTCCCATCACTCGCATTACCGCCTGAGCTCCGCCTCCTGTCAGATCAGCAGTGGCATTAGATTTTCATAGGAGCACGAACCCTACTGTGAACTGTGCATGCAAGGGATCTAGGTTGCACACTCCTTATGAGAATCTAATGCCTGATGATCTGATGTGGAGCTGAGGCGGTGATGCTAGCACTGGGGAGCGGCTGCAAATACAGATTATCATTAGCAGAGAGGTTTGACTGCACAGAGACCATAGTAAGTCAATTGCTTGCAATCTCATATCAAAACCCTATCAGTGAGTGGCAAGTGAAAACAAGCTCAGGGCTCCCACTGATTCTGCATTATGGTGAGTTGTATAATTTTTTCATTAATATTACAATGTAATAATAATAGAAATAAAGTGCACAATAAATGTAATGTACTTGAATCATCCCAAACCATCCCCACCCTGGTCCATGGAAAAATTGTCTTCCACAAAACCGATCCCTCATGCCAAAAACGTTGGGGACCGCTGTCTAGACTGTTAAGACTCTGTTAACTATGTTTCATGAAGCATTTCCTCGGCTCCAGAAGCCTTATGCTTGGCATTTCAAGGAGTCACCACTAGATGGTGATCTCGCTCACTCAGAAGGATAGAACGGCTGTGTGTTTCTCTTCAGGTGAATGGGTTGGTTACAAAGGGACCAGAAATGTAAGCCATACTAATGTTATGGGAAGAGTCTTTATAATCAAAATGGTACTATTTATGAGTATGTGTATATATATGAGTGTTTGCGTGTGTGTACACAAATGCATATTCTCACACAGGAAAATTCCATTTGAAGCAAAGGTCCAAAATAATGTTTTGCCATATTAAGTAACTTCCTCAGAGTATATATATATTTTCAACCGTTATTCCCCAAACAGAGAGACAAGTTTTCCTAAGCACAGTTTCTCAAGAAATTGTACTGAGGCTTGGGTCCATCTGACTGCTTTTTCCTAATACTTTGTTTGCATTTACTAACTGTTGCTGAAGCTGAGGTTGTTTTATTTATTTATTTATTTCAAAAAATTCTGGGGCTGCGCCTCGTGGCATGGAGGATCTTAGTTCCCTGAGCAGGGATCAAACTTGTGCCCCCTGCAGTGGAAGTCTGGAGTCTTAACCACTGGACCCCCAGGGAAGTTCCAAACTGTGGTTGTTTTAGATGTGAGCCTTCATCTTTGTTTTAGCAACCTATGTGTTACTCAGCCTCAGTCTCTTTTTCTATAATTAATTGGAGTGAAGAGGGGTTAAAATTTTTATATTTCATTTAGACATGTTAAAAATTAACTTTTGTGGTTCATTAATCACAGAATGGGAAAGCTGGTACCCACCCTTTTACTTATTTATTTAGAAACCTTACTTAATGATTATTGCCAGTGGTAACTTTGTTCTAACCTTTTTCCCCCCAAATAACTCAACATAATAACCAATTTGTTATTGGTAAAAATCTAAAAAATATGTTTGAAACTGTAGACCAAATAGCATAGTTCTCCTTAAAAAAAATGCTAAGTTCAGTTGTTAATGCACTTTTTGGTGCTCCTAAAATAATAGATAGTTTTCATCATACATTTCTGCTGTGACTCAAAGCTTATGGCTCTCTGTCATATGATTCAAAAAACTTATAGGATTTCGTGTAGTTATTAGTAGAAATAGAAAATATATGGCTAGGATGCTGCATTTATATAAAGTAAATATTTAATATATACTCTCGGCTAGAGTCGTGTAAAAATGAATTTGAGATAATACTCTTTACCATACTAAGGAAAATGATCTGTCACAAACCAGTTTTTTCTAAAATCCCTTTTTATCTAGTTTATCACTGAATCATGATTCTCAAAGGTGAAATCTTATCAAAACTTCGTTAGAGCCTAACTGAAGATGTAAATGAGTGGTTGCATTATGGCCAGAATGATCTCTTGTATTCATTCTAATTTGGCAGTTATAGTTTGTGTATATGATACCTGAGACAGAGATCAGAGAAAGCTGCTGTATGGTTGGGAATCACACAAAAGCTCATAGTGAACAGTAAAGCAAATTCTGGTTGAAAGAAGGTTGGGGGTTGGGAGTTCACTGATTCAAGTGTTTCCCCCAAGATATAGTGATGCAACTCTGTGGAGTACTTATAAAAATCATATGCAAGGAAAAATCTAGTTTTCTGACCGTATCTGGGCTATATGTACCTTTCTCATCTTTTCTCCTGTCATTCTCAATAGCTCCTTATCTTTATGCATAAGTTACCTCTTGGATTTCTCAGAACATGCCATTTTATTCTGCTGAGAATGCTCTTCACAACACTGGTCACCTGGCTTTAATACAAGATGCTTTTTAAACTACATCTTTCTAGATAGGAAGTCATTTCCAAGAGGAGTATATTCTTTGTATTTCATTAATTTACATATCATACTGCTAGTTTTGACCTCTGGCTCTGTGTAATCTAGGCAAGTTACTTCAACTCTGCCTCAGTTACCTCATTTGTAAAATGGGAATAATAGTATTTACCTCATAGAGTTGTTATGAGGGCTAACTATGTTAATGTCTGGCATAAGGTAAGTATTCAGGAAGTGTTAGCTATTATTACTATTGCTACTACTACTACTATTTATGGCTGTGGCATGGATAGGCGTAAAATAAATGTATCTTGAATGAACAAATGAATACAGTAGAGTCACATCCTATGTTGAGGTTAGGTTTTAGGATCAGCCTATAAGGCTAAAATCTTGTATAGTCAAAAGTGTCTTTAAGAATCCCTAGGGAAATCTAACAGGATATTTGAAGTTATTAGTGGAAAAAGGATTAAGCCATTTCATTTTTAAATCCCTTTCAGTTTACCCAATTCAATAAACTGTTCCTATTTGTTTTTATTTCTTTAAAAAGTCTTTTCTGGAGTGGCCAAACTAGAGATGCCATATTCTAGACAAACCTAAAACAGCCAGGTTTTCTTCCATTTTGGACTATGTTACCATTCTTTCAGTTGGATACCAAATGAAGAGATTGCTTTACATTCAAGGGCCAAGTTAGATGAAGGTACATTTTTTTATACAGGAGAATCACTCTCACTTTTACCTCCTAGTTTGAGTATTTGCAGTAGTAGAGATATTTGGGATGTGAGGGCAACCAGGTGAAACAGCGGGTTTTATTGTAGCTGCCATTTGCTTTGTTCATGTCACCTATTACAGGTTTGCTGTGGATAAACGTTTATGGCTTGGAGCAGCATCAGAACTATGGTATTTGAATTGCTGCTCTCCATCTCTCTTTCAGTTGCCTTCCTTTCCCCCATCTTCTCTCCCTTATCCCTTTCAGAGTAAATGTAATGGAATGCTTTTAAGTCAAATGCAACTCTACTTTTATAACTCAGATTAACAAATATCAGTACTAATTACTAATTCTTTTGTTACTATAACATTATAATGTAGTCTGTATGGTGACAGTGCTTTAAGGGTGGTATTTTTAGATTAAATTAGGCACATAGATTACTTTTTACATAGGAGTTAAAATCTCCTTAACAGGAAGATTTAGATACAAGTGCTGATATTAAAGAGCTTGATATACTGTTGTGAGAGCTTAGAGTTCCTGTAATAAATATTTTAAAAGTTGAGGCATATACTAGGCAACCAAATTTCAAGATCTGCAGGGAAAGTTCATTGCTGATGCTAACTTATAAAGGAAAGAGATGTAGAGAACTCCTTTGCCTTTTGAAAGGTTAAAAAAAAGCAGCAGCCCAGTGTGGTCCTGAATTATATAAAATTCTGTACTGCAGTAGCATGTTGTATAATTCATCCTTACTATGCAAATATTTATTTCTTATTTCATTAGCACATAAGTGATGACAGTGATCCTACTTTCACACAGGGAATCCTGAATTGTGCATGCTTTGATTTTTTTTTTTTTTTTTTTTTTTTTTTTTTTTTTTTTTTTTTTTTTTTTTGCGGTACGCGGGCCTCTCACTGTTGTGGCCTCTCCCGCTGCAGAGCACAGACTCCGGAGGCACAGGCTCAGAGGCCATGGCTCACGGGCTCAGCCGCTCCGCGGCATGTGGGATCCTCCCGGACCGGGGCACGAACCCGTGTCCCCTGCATCGGCAGGCAGACTCTCAACCACTGAGCCACCAGGGAAGCCCCATGCTTTGAGTTTTGATGTTAAAGCAGTGCCATTGTATAACACTTATGTCCTTATTGGAGTGTATTTCAATATAAATAGAAAGCAGCCATTTAAATAGTCTGAAATGCCTTGCTGACCTTACCGAGAACTTGATACATAGGTGAAATACTAGTTTTATATTTCCATGGGGTCTTCCCAGTTAGTGGATTTTATGGAAAATCTGGAGAAATGGTTACTGCCATTGGGGTGCAGGATAAAGAATAAGGTTTTAGACACATAGACACAAAGAACAGAGTACTGGTTACCAGAGGGGAAAGGAGGTAGGGGGAGGATGGAAAGGGTAAAGGGGGTCAACTGTATGTTGATGGATGGAAACAAAACTTTGGATGGTGAGCATTCTGAAGTGTATATGGACATCTTCATAAAATGTTGTACACATGAAACAAGTGTTACCTCAACTGAAAAAAGATTAAGGGTTTAGATTTAGAAGACTTGGGCTCACATTTTGGAGTAAACTTTTCTGATTCTTAGTTTCCTTGCATGTAAAATAGGAATGATAATGTGATCTATCTCACTGGACTATGAAGAATCAATTGAGTTAATGTAACTATTAAATGCTTGTATGATGATGATAATATGGTTCAGTTGTCACTCAAGCTATTTCCCCCCCCAGGATTTGGGGGAAATAAGCTTTAAAAATAGCAAACATTTATTCCACACTTACAATATGATAGGCATGGTTCAAGAACAGGCCTAGTGCCTTCATACATAGGTGGAATGCTCCAGATTGAGAAATGTAGGAAATGTTTGTGGTTCAGAATTTTCCCCTGTGAACATACCTCTGAAATTAAGATAGAAATCAGTGTGAAATAATTAATACAAAAAAATTCACCTGATGAATAAATTTTTTAAGAAAAAACTCAGATTTTGTTTTGTCTACATTTAAGTCTAAAAAAACCTGTTTATTTTTCTAATTTAAACTTTTTTTAAGATTTCTTTTCATGTAGACCATTTTAAAACTCTTTATTGAATTTGTTACAATATTGCTTCTGTTTTATGTTTTGGTTTTTTGGCCGCGAGGCATGTGGGATCTTAGCTTCCCAGTCAGGGATCAAACCCTCACCCCCTGCATTGGAAGGTGAAGTCTTAACCACTGGACCGCCAGGGGAGTCCCTTCTAGTTTAAAATTGACCTTCAGATTTTCTTAAATAATTGATTTTTACTCAGCTGATATTGGATTTACTTTTATTAATATTATTTAATATATAATGTATTCAAGAATTCAAGATAGTCATTTAAATTTTGTAGTACAATAAAAATATTAGTGTAAAGGTCTTTTAATTATTGTATAGGATTATCTACTCTATTAAGTTACATCACAAAAAGAATTCTTGAAATTGAAAAATTCTTCTGAAAATAAATTCTTTTTATTTAAATGTCAGAAATCCAACTATATGAAGCCCTTTATAAATTATTCATATTTTCTCAATTCTTAGTAGACATTTGTTTTAGGTAATTCTCAAATGATTTAAAAGCAGTAGTTATATTCTAAATGATATTTTTCTGCAACCTAATTCGTAGCTCGACTCATTTAAAATATTGCCAGGGAATTCTGAAGCTTTTGGACCTCCACATAGCTAAGGATTGTCAACTGGGTGAAGTTTTTAGAACCTGCTGAGTAGTCTGTAGCTGATAAAGTCTAACAGAAGGACTTACTGTATTCCATCCGTTTGTTTATTAGCTATTCATTGAGAGAACATAGAGGTCGTATAAGAGCTGATTTTATTATAGCAGCATCATGGTGGCTGTCACCTGCAGCTAGTTTCTGTCTCCTGAGGTCTGTAGTGCAGCCAAATGCAGTTTGTTTTATACTCTGAGAAAACATTACTGCCACATTACTGCTTACATGCCATGTGTCACAATAAATCTAGCTGCTGCTTGTCCTGTACTCTGAGTGTATTTTCCTGTTGCAAGCGCTCTCATGATTCTCTCTATTATCCTCCTTTTTTTTGTCATTTAAAATGTCCTTTAACTATTTCTCTCCCAGTTTACCTCGTTATTATCTAACACATTTAGTCTACCAGAGTTTTGTAGTACTATGTGAGGCTTGGAACAAACAGCATTAAATATGTTTTGAACACTTTTATGAGGTTCCTTTTCTTTCCACTATATTTTACTATTGATCACTTTCAGTTAGTTTACTGGGAAGGATTAACTTTTTTCCTTTTATATTGATGGAATTTAGGAGAACGTTTTCAAAGGAACATGTGAGAATGTGGTGCCAATAATTGTAAAGCATAAAGCAAAATCTTATAGCATATTTTGAAATCTTAAAGGGGCATTTTCATTGCTCATCCACTCCATTTTTTCATAATCATCTACCATATGGCCTATTTATAAAAGTGACTTATTTTATACTTTTTTTTTTGGTTAATGTTATTTTATCTTTTTCAAGTGTGATAGAAATAGTTATTTTAAACAATTTATGTATGTTTATACATATGCATATATATAAATGATGTAGAAATAATATAGAAACTCATAAGTTGCCACATATAGGTGGGGATTTAAAGAAGACTACGTAATGACACTACATGTAGAAGTGTAAGTATTGCATTAATTATGCATAATAAATTTATGTAGCCTTTTATGGTTTATAGGACACTTTCACATCTGTTGTCTTACTAGACATGTGAGTCCTAACAAGGGCTGTCATTTACTGAACCCCAAAGTTGGTAAGTTATTTGATTTTTAACTTCAGTTTATTAATGTCACCTATGTTTTACATAGAATTATTATTAGAAAATAGTAAAAGATAATGTCCTTAAGAAAACTTAAAATTGCAGAAATTTTAATTCAGATTATCCATATAAAATATAGACTACCAAAACTGAAATTTATTCATATATTAATTTTACCACATACTAACATCTTTGACTATTGTATATTTATTGTAAATTCTCTATTGCTTATCTCATAGATTTTCAAACTTTATTATAAAATATGTCATTGTTTAGTTTCATCCCTAACTTATGTACCCAACTGTAAATTTGGTGGTTGTATCATTTAAAATTTATACTTTCTGTGGCAGCCTGCGTAGTTTGACCTACCCAGCAGCTACTAATTCTTTTTTTTTTTTTTTTTTTGTGGTACGCGGGCCTCTCACAGTCGTGGCCTCTCCCGTTGCAGAGCACAGGCTCCGGACGCGCAGGCTCAGCGGCCATGGCTCACGGGCCCAGCCGCTCCGC
>RJWK010050840.1:0-16145 GCA_004363435.1 Platanista minor | reverse complement strand
TTTTTTTTTTTTTTTTTTTTTTTTTCAGTACGCGGGCCTCTCACTGTTGTGGCCTCTCCCATTGCAGAGCACAGGCTCCGGATTCGTAGGCTCAGCGGCCATGGCTCACGGGCCCAGCCGCTCCGCGGCATGTGGGATCTTCCCGGACCGGGGCATGAACCCGTGTCCCCTGCATCGGCAGGTGGACTCTCAACCACTGCGTCACCAGGGAAGCCCTGATATGCTTTTAATAATTTCCTCATCTGACATTATAAGTTTGGCTTGGTTCATTTTCTGATACCTAGGTTAGTGGCCTAAATACCTATGCTTTGAATGATCTGCTTTGAAATTAGCAGTCTCAATGATATTGATGCTAAAGGGAGCAAAAGGGAAAAAATAGCAAATTAAGAGAACATGCAGTAAGTATTATGAGCATCTATCAAGCTGTGCTTACATTCCCAAATATAGTATAACACTAAGGTTACTCCTCCTGTTGACATCTTGGGTTGATAATTTTTTTTGCTGTGAGGACTATCTTGTGCATTGTAGGATATTTAGCAGCAGCCCTGTACCCTATCCACTAGATGCCAGTTGCAGCCTCCAGTTGTGACAACTAAAAATGTCTCTGGACATTGCCACATGTCCTCTGGGGGCAAAATCACCTTTGGTTGAGAACTGCTTATATAACCCTATATATTTGGATTGATTGGCCCTGAGTAAAAACTAGATAGGATAACTTGAACCTTCCACCTGCAAAAAGAAACACTATACTTTCTGTGCATATTCCCTTTGAATTCATCATCTGATACAGTCTCAACAGTGTCTTGTTCATATACTGTACATCCAAATTTATACTTCCAAACCTAATATCAAGAATGTCTAACTCTGGATTTCAAGTCTATTGAAAGGTAATGTTTCATGCTTTCCCTTGATTATTTTTCTACATACTTCTTGAGGACAATCTCAGAGATGTAGCACTAACTACCCTAGGATTAGATTCATGTTATAAACTTGTATGGTTCAGCCTTAGATATGTGGAACTGATATTTGAAGGAAGCTTATCATTAGCACTGATGAATGTTAGTGGTCATGAAAATTACAATCGGAATAAGCCAATTGCCTGAAGATTTCTATAACTAGGTATTAAAGCAACATAATTTTGAAAGTTTGAAATGTGAGTATTTTTATATTTGTGTTTTAGATTTGCTGTAGTGAAAGAAATCTGTTGGTCATCCATCTGACAGTGTTAAGTGCCCACCTGTGTCTAAAAGAAACAGACATAAAATACTAGTGAACTATGTATATATATATAAAGGTATTGATGTATACAGAGATGTGAGGGCCCTGTGGGCTATAGTAGTTGGCATGTTTCATGAAGGAAGGATTTGAAGATTGGTTTTGGTTTTTTTAAAATAAATTTATTTATTTATTGGCTGTGTTGAGTCTTCCTTGCTGCGCTCGAGCTTTCTCTAGTTGTGGCGAACGGGGGCTACTCTTCATTGTGGTGCACGGGCTTCTCATTGCAGTGGCTTCTCTTGTTGCAGAGCACAGGCTCTAGGCGCGCCGGCTTCAGTAGTTGTGGCTCACAGGCTCTAGAGCGCAGGCTCAGTAGTTGTGGCGCACGGGCTTAGTTGCTCCGCGGCATGTGGGATCTTCCCAGACCAGGGCTCGAACCTGTGTCTCCTGCATTGGCAGGCGTATTCTTAACCACTGTGCCACCAGGGAAGCCCTGAAGGTTGTTTTGAAGGATGGGTAGTATTTGGAGCATTTCTAGAAAGGGAACTTTTTAGGTAACAGGAGAAAACATAACTAAGAGAATTAGATATGAGATGGACTGCCCTGACAAGGGTAGTATCTCAGATAGGGTGAACCCAGTTGTGGTTTTCATTCTGGTTGTGTTTCAGAATCACTTGTAGAGCTTTTAAACATACAGGTGCTTGGGTCCTACCCCCAGAAATTAAGAATTAGGTCTGGAGTAGGGTTAAGGCAACTGCATTTTTCTAGGCAATAGAGAGCTAGTTACAGTTTCTTGAGTTGTAAAGTAGGGAAGGAAAGTATTTTAAAATTGGTTTGATTGGAGGGTTACAGAATGGATTGGAGGAAGCAAATATATTGCTTTGTAAAAGTCTCTAGTAATTTATGTGCGTATCTGTTTAATCTGACTCCCCAGCTAGGTTTCTTAATTCCTTGAGGTCAGGAACTATCTGCTTTGGTATGTATTTACTAATCTAGCATTATGTTCCTGAAGATAAACAGATAAATAAACTATAGCTTCTGCTCTCCTTCAAAGTCTAAATTGGGAAACAAATATATACAGGAATACCCTTTTTTTCAGTTTAGTGTCTAAAGAATTGGCTACATTATGTTTCTGATTGTAGTAGTTCTTAGATCCTATCCATTAACTGCTGAATAAATGTGCATTTTAACTTGAAAGGAAACGATATTATAGTTTTCCGTAACATGACAACAAACGATCAAGGATTTGGGTCATTGGTTATATTTTAATAACCTGCCCTATCTTACTGTTATTTCAGAAATATACTCAATCTCAAATTTGAGAGTAAGAGATCTAAAAATATATGTTGAGAATTACTATGTGATAAACCCCATGCTGGAAGCTGATCATGAAACTATTATATAATAGCACGTTCATTTCCACTTGGAACATTTACTACTTGTGTTTTATAGTTCATAAAGTACTTATACATAATTATCTTATGTGAGCCTCAAAACAGCATTGTAAGATAAGCAGAGCTAATGACACCCCCATTTTATTGATCTGGAAACAGGCTCATAGAAGCTTTGGCCAAAATCACTTGCTAGGAAGTTCCAGAACCAAAGCTAGAACTGAAATCTTTTGACTACTGGTTTACTTTTTTCTATGTCAGACTGCCTATGTTTATGCTTAACATAATTTTTTGAGATCAGATCATCGAAATACTGCAAACAGAGACCATTCACTAGGATGTAAAAGTGGCTTTGTTAAGTGGAATTTCAGAGGGTTTTTTTCTAGAGCAATAAAAAAAGTACTTATCTAGTATTACCAAAAGTAAGCAAGATATTTTCCAGTGTTTTGATTTTTAAAAATCAAGTTGATAAAAATAATGATGTGAAAATTATTTGATACTCCTCCCTTAAAGAGGTGGTGCTTTAATTCTCCTCCCCTTGAGTGAAGACTGTATTTAGTGACTCACTTCTCTAAAGTATAGACTGTGGCAGGAATGATGGAGTGTGACTACTGCGGGTAGGTCATAAAAGACATTGTGATTCCTGCTTTGGTCTTTCTCTGAGATCATCTGCTCTAGGGCAGTTTCTCAACCTCGGTACTATTGGCATTTGGGGCCAGAGAATTCTTTGTTTTGAAGGATATTTAGCAGTAACCTTGGCCTTTACCCACCAGCTCCACTAGCAAACCTCCCTCCATCGCCACCACACACTCCCAGTTGTCTTAGACATTGTCAGATGTCCTCTGAGGAGTAAAATTGCCCTGTGTTGAGAACCATAGGGCTGCTACATTGAAAAGACACTGAAGCAGCCCTATGGAGAGGTACACATTTCAAAGAACTGAGGCCTGCCAGCACCAAGTGAGTGAACCATCTTAGAAGTGGATCCTCCAGCCTCAGTCAAGCCTTCAGATGACTCTAGCTTGACCAACATCTTGACTACAACTTCAGGACAGACCATGAGCCACAACCACCGAGCTAGGCTGCTCCTGAATTCCTGACCCACAGAAACTGAGATACTAAATCTTGTTTAAGCCACCAAATTTGAGGGTAATTTATTATCTAGTGATAGATAATTAATACTCTTAAGTGTTACTATAAATATATATATATGTGTGTGTGTGTATATATATGTGTGTGTGTATATATATATGTGTGTATGTATAGATATAGGTAGGTAGATAGATATGCCATATAAGATGGAGAGTCACAGACAGCAAAACCCAAAAGTTGTGAAGTCATGTCAATGCCTGTTATGTACATCTCTAGTCACGATCATAGCATATATTTGTAGGGTGCTTTTCTGGATATGAAGGCTATGAACACTATTACTGTACAAGACTTTTAATTGTAGCAGCAAGGCAAAGTTGATTGATGGTAATACTAAATAGTTAATATGTAATATATGATTAGTCTGTTCAGTATTTCAGATTTGCTTGAAAGGAGTTAAAAATTATTTAATGATAACTTCCAAAACATTTGTTATTGAAATTTTCAAACACATAAAAGTAGAGAAGATATAAACCCGTGGTGGCAACATTCTAATGAGGCTTTGGAAAGTAATCCCCTTTAAAAGAAATGAAATAATCCATATGTAATATTTTTGCATTCAATATGGGATAACTGTTGCTCTTGATGCAGATACATACTGCACATTTGTAATCAAAGATATATGTTAACTGACACCACTGCAGCTTTTAAAGCTTCAGTGAAGAAATTATTACAAAATAATTTCTACAAATTTCTACAAATCTTACAAAATTATTCTTACTTCAAACGGAGCTTTCAGCAAATGAAGATTAAGTGCATTTTGATCACAAATGGTTTGAAATTTTTAGATTGTATGCCTAAGTGAATTTCTACATTGTTTGAATGTTAGTTTTCATCAGCCTAGTAAAAAATGGAAGCAATTGTGAAAAACATTTTTGTTCCAGTAGTTTAGAAGCTTTTGCAGCAGGAATTGGATCAGATTAGTTAGGAATGGCAAGTATTAGCATATATGTTGCCATTCCCTGAGTGCCAGCCCCATGGCTAATGTCCCTAATAAATCCTATCGCAAATACATTTTTCTATCTGAATGAGATTTTCATGAAAATACTGAATTTGCCTAAAAGTTCTTGAACTGTAAGTTTCTGCAAGGCAAGGTAAGTGATCAATTAAATGACTCTTTTTTCCATTCCAGACTGCTTCTCTATTGATAAGGTTTTTCATGTGTCATTTGTGTTTTTTTTAACCTCTGAGAATTTTTAGAAACTGAAAAGCTGGGGATTGGTCATATTGCACGTACTTGTAACAACTGTATTAATAACATCTGATTTTCTTCCTATCAATATGAAAGTGTTATTGTAAGAAATTGAGTTCCATTTAAAAATACTATATATAGTGCAAGTAGATCATTTTGTGATTTATTTTAAAAATGAAAGTGTAAGGTAGACATTCAAACAAGATAATTGAGAGTTAGTAAAGGTATTTAAAGAGAGCTGACAATGTTTCAAATGGTAAGAGTTTTTAAAGTCAACTTTAAGTCCCTTGCTACTCCAAAGAATATTTTTTGAAGTTCTCAGATTAAAACTTGAGTTCTTGTTTTTACATAAAGTTGCCTTTATTTTCGTGACATTGTTTCCAAAATGGAGGGGCAGAGCATAAGCATCAAAAGTACAGTGGTACTTGCACATTTGTCTGAATTTAGAAGAAAGAAAAAGTAGGTTTCTGTAATAGAGATGTGCTGAAAAATATTTCCAGTATAGTATTTGCTGATATTTTTGTCAGGTTGTTATAGGTAAAGAGAAAGTTCAAAGTTAGTCATCTGAATTAGTTATTTAGAAACTCTTGAAAACTGTTATCAATTAACCTGAATTCAATTGGAAAAAAGCCTCAAATTATATGGGGAAGAGATGTCATCTCTTTGCAAATTACTTATCTCCATGTAGATATTTTAATGAAGTCAATGTATTAATGACAATTTGTTAATTCAGTGTAACTACGGATTTTAATATATTTAAATATTTCCATTGGGACTTCCCTGGTGGCACAGTGGTTAAGGATCCACCTGCCAATGCAGGGGACATGGGTTCAAGCCCTACTCTGGGAAGCTCCCACATGCTGTGGAGGAACTAAGCCTGTGCACCACAACTGCTGAGCCTGCGTTCCACAACTACTGAAGCCTACGTGCCTAGAGCCCGTGCTCTCCATCAAGAGAAGCCACTGCAATGAGAAGCCCGCGCACTACATCTAGAGAAAGCCCACACGCAGCAGCAAAGACGCAACGTGGCCAAAAATTTAAATAAAGTTTTAAAAAAATAAATGTTTCCATTAATTTCCAAAAATAAGTAAAATTGTGTTGTCTTCTTAACCATTATTGACGGTTCATTTTTCCTTAACATTCACAGATTAGAGAAGTTGTCTATGACCATTAAAAGAAATTGTAAAATCATTTATGATCCCCACATATTACTCAGATACTTGCCAGGTGATTGCTTATTCTTCATTTTGTTGGGGAAAACCCAAATTGTTTTTTGAGGAAAATCCTGGTGCAGTCATTTATACTCTCATGCTCTGTGGACGTGGGCAGTTGTCCTGGTTAGGCAGCATCTCACCTTTCTTAAGAGGTTGTCTCTCTTCCTTTGCTCACTCAGCATGTTGATCTGCCTTTACCTTGCAACACAAGACACTCTCCAAGCCAGGTTCCAGTCATGGAGCATAAACACAAAGTCCCTGTGTCTCTATATCTATCAAAAGTTCAGTTGATGGAAATCATCTTTGGAGGATTGTCTGAGGAATATGGAGCTTATTATCTATTTTTCTAGAAACACTTTAAGATTTTCTCTTGGATTAAGTAAGTCTGTCAGAGAGCAGTGTGCCGTGCTCTTTTGTCTTCTCCTCCCTGCCTTTGCTAATGAACTGTATTTTGTCCTTATGAAATAGTCTCCGCTGATGGATGCTCTAAGTAAAGAACCTCTGAAACCCACTATTATAATTGTGTAAGGATGTTGGTTAGGACATTTTTACCACATTATACAGTGTCTCCTTCATAAACATACACAGGAGGAACTCTTCTCAGGTTTTATTACAGGAGTAATTATGCCTCTCTTCAGTTCTCTGAGTACCTGGTTTGTTTTTATTATATGGTTCCTATGATTCATGTCTTAACTGGTTGTATTCTCTTTGTGATGGCTTTAGTGGGCTCAGAGCCAAATTTGGGGCCCACCTCTAACGTATTTAGAAAGGACCTCACAATAAACATTTGCACTAACCTCACCCATACATAATTTCTTATTTATCTTGTTTATTTTCCCCCTAATCATTTATTCTTATGTCAAGTTGTATGTATATAGTTCTAGGCTACTTTAAATCCATTGTGAAATGAAGCAGAGTATATGTAAGTAAATTTAGAATTAAACAAAATTAGGATATTAACAATCTAGTAAGCCACTATTTTTTCAGCGAGAGGGGAGGCAGGTATGAATGTATAACAAAACATTTAATTTTATTTAATGAATATTATTTTGTCCTAGGCACTGGATTCACAGTCAACAGTAGATACATGACGATGACAGTCCAATATTATAATGTTTTTAATGAATTTTATATTTCTCCCTGTAATTTTTTTTTTACCATAGCAATGTTTTTTATAAAGTATGAATTAATTTTAGAACTTTATGAGTTTACAATTGGGGGAAAAACTTACTGAGCAATGTGTCCTGGATTTTATTCAATAGTTTGGAGAACCTGATCTTCATAAAGGTAATTCCATTTTATGATGTTGCTCATGAAAACACAGTTTTATTTATAGTTACAGTTTTCTAAATGTGATTAAGAGGAATCTTCCCAACTGTAATACTAGTAAGTGTAATCATAAAGGCAAAGCCAGTAGCTGGGGTTGTCCTTATCTCAGGCTGCTTGGCATCCTGGAAAAAGAGCACTGAAATTAGACAGATCTGAGTCTGAATCCCACTGCATATGAGTTATATACCATTCAGTGAGTTGTTAATGTTTCTGACCATTAGTTTCTTATTTTGGAAAGTAAATATAACTATCTCACAAAGTTATGAGGATTGAATGAAATGTTTCCCAAATAATACGTGGTATGATCAGGTATTCAATAACTTGAATTTCTTCTCCTCTGAGTATTCAATTGGTTTTATCAGATCTTTAAAAAATTATTAGGGATTTCTGCTTTGGGTAATTACAGTGTTCAATTTAGGATGAAATATGTGGTTTCCTCCTTCTCCAAATATTGCTTTGATTAGTGATAGAACAGGTTAGGCCAGAGCAAGTTAAATGCTTAAAGAGGTGGGGGAGGGGATGGATCATATATTCTTTGCTTCAGCAACTTTTGCCATAAGGATTACTAACTAACAGCAGTTTCTCTGAACAATTCCTGTTTGCTCTCTTCTGTAAGTAAAGTATATTTTAAAAGGTGGGAATATGTGTCCTTTGAAGTAGAAATTATTAGTCTCTTCTAAGGAAATCATGCAATTATGGAAGAAGCAATGTGAGTGAAGATGTTCATCATAGTAGTGTTTGTATTATTTGTGTATGTGAATGAATGGAATAGCTTATAAGGCCCATCAATAAGAGAATGAGTAGTTTGTGGTTCAGATATTTTTGAAATTGTTGTGAATGATTAGTAAAATAGAAAGTTCTTATGGCTTAGGTAAGGTGGGTACAAATTTATTTATATACTTTGAGTATAGCTATGTAAGGATCATTCTAAGGAAATATACCGTCAGTAGTGGTTTTGTGAAAGAAAGCATGCCTCTTTTTGTTTTAGGGTAACAGAAAAGCACAGACGACTTATGCTTCTAACTTTACTAATAACCTTGTTAAAAGATGTAAGCTCATTTTTTTAAAAAGTCAGAGGATAGAAAAATATACATTAAAAAGCAAAAGTTTTAAAAGTCCTGAGTATATTAGACATTTATTCTCTGCTTATGTGTATATATCTGAATGAGTGTACATTTTTTCCCCCCACAGATGGGGATAATTCTTTACTTCTGAAACTTGTTCTCTTTCCCATCAGCAGTATAACAAGTACATATTAGTGTGTGGAGAGTCTTGTTAATGGCTGCAGTATACGGTACATGAGAATGTACCATAGTTTAAACTCTGCTGTATTGGATATTAAGGTAGTTTCTAGTTCTGTTCTTGTGAACTGGCTGCAATGAACATTTATGTATTTTGAACCCAACTTATATATTTTTATATTTTTGAACCCAACTTTTTAAAAAGTGTAATAGTTGCACTGTATTATTGGGCATTATTTGCTATCATGTATGTTTCGTCATCACAGTTAGATGGTTAAGTTCTTTGATATTAGGTACTATGTTTAATGTTTCTTTTGTATCCACAAAGAATCTCATGAAGGAGATTTTTCAGTAAATGCTTAGAAAGTGATATTTTGGTATTTGTGAGATATTACATCATTGACTCCTTTAGTGTTTTAGAGTCATAGTATAACTTTAGGGATTAAAAACTCCCCCTTGATAAAGTAATGTATATTGAGTGAAAGTTATTTCTTATGAAATACTTTTCATTAATATTAGCCTGAGTTCAATGTAAGATCACAGGAAAAACTTTTTCCTTATGAAATGCAATTAACTATAGTGGGACGCATTTTAGAAAAGAAACAGAGTCCATACGATTAGAATATATTTAAAATGGACTGAACTGCTGGCTAAGTTGAACTTGCTTTTCTGTTATGGTTAAAGAGTTCATGCTTGAAACACACCACTTGGATTTGAATCCCAACTCTGCCATTTTCTGTCTGTGTGGGCACATTAGTTAACCTCTTGGTGCCTCAGTTCTGTCATCTGTAAAATGGGAATAATTATAATGTCTTCTTATAAAGTTGTGATAAAGATGTTCATTCATGTAAAGATTAAAACCAATGCCTAACAATAATAAACACTCAACACATATGTAAGTTTTTAACATTAATATCAGTTTTTGTTGGATGCTTCTGAATTTATAAGAATTGAGGGCCAAATGATAAAGTTGAAGTTTTTCTTTCATATTTCATTTTATACTTTTGTAAAGCAGTTATTGAGAATGGACCACGTGCCAGGCATTAAGCTAAGTCCTATGGAATACAATACTGAATAAAACAGAAGACACTTCCTGCCCTCAGGGTGCTTGGAAAATGCAGACATTATTATGTCTAATATTTGAGCTTTACCATGGCCAGTCCCTTTGCTAAACCTACTGCAAAAATTATCACATTTAATCCTAACAAATATCAGACAGATTAGATATAAACGTTATCCTCATTTTATATATGAGGCCGAGAGAATTTAATTAACCTCCTCAAGGTTATATAACTACTAACTAGCAGAACTGGAATTAAAATCCAGAGTCTAATACCAAAGCCCCAGTCCTTATTTAACCACTCTGTCGGGTGGTAAATAAACATACAGTAATAAATTGTGATTATTGGGGTCTGTAGGGTACTGATTAATCCTAGCTTGCCTTTTGCTTAATAGATACAGGAGTCAAATAGAGATAAAAATACGTACTTTATTACTGGAAAGCTAGTGCAGAGAATGACTTGGACAGGTGGCTCAAGTGGGCGTCTTCTTTCTTCTCCACTGAATTGAACTTGCACACTCAGTTTCAGGCATGTCAGCTAGAAACACGATGGCATTCCTTGCTCCAAGAGGCCCCAGCAGGCTTCCCAGCAGAGGAGAGGGGAAAATACTCAGCCTGCGGGTAGGCAGGCAGACCCTGAGGTGGAGAGCTGAAGAGGATGGGTCACACAGGAGGCCAGGAAATTGGACGTGCCCTCCACCTGGATGCTGAAGTTGCCAGGAATGATGACAGAAGTTGGGAGGGGCGAGACTTTAAGATAGGACTTTAAGATGGAAAATTCCAGGTCATTGGATAACAGCAACAGAGAGGGAGAGATGGTCGTGAGCAGGAGCTTGTGTAAATCAAAGAGAAAGTTATGGTCTGCAAGTGGAAACAGTTGGCAAGGAGGACATCTACGCCACGTGCTAGCCGTGAGGTACGTGGGATATGAGAGTGAGAATCCACTCTAATGGCACGACTATAAGAGAAGTAGTGTCTTCAAGGTACAGCCTGGTTTCATTTAAAGCAAGGAGATGGAGGAAAGTTAAGAAGTGAAGATTTACAGGAGTTTATTACAGATTGGGGTTGAAGAGCAAGGACAGGGTAAGGATTTGGGAGCGAAGGGAGGGGAACTTCTGGAGCCAGAGTCATATGGGAAAGAGAGTTTGGTGAGAATAGATGATCTGAAAGTCTTGAATGTACCCATTAGAGACTGGAGATAAACAGGAGGATGAGACATGTTAGAATTAGCCCAAACAGTCTCTAAAAATAATTAGAATACACATCATTTCTTGCTGTAGATGTCCTGTATGACCTGGCCTTTGCCTGTCTCTGACCTCATTCTTTTCCTCGCTCCCCTCGCTCTTTGTGCTCCACCTGCACGGGCCATGTTTCTTTGGTCACTCCAGCATACCATATTTTTTCTACCTCTGTTTTATTTTTCCTTTGTTGGCACTTGCTTTTCTGAGAGGCAGCATAGGAAAATAGTTAATAGTGTGAGCTCTGGATCCAGACTTTCTGCACTGTCACTCTCTAGCTTTGTGACCATGGTCAAGTTATTTATACTCTCTGTGCTTCAGTTATCTGTCAACTGGGGAATGATAATAAAGACTCACTAAATGTTAATAATATTATTTTTTCTTCTGCTTCAGGCTCTTTTCCTCTATATCTTTACATGGTTGCTACTTTCTTATCATTCACTTCCCTCAGCTCAAATGTACTTCCTCAGACATCCTAGCTAATGTAGCATAACTCCACCAGCTTTCTGTCTCTCTTTATCCCGTTATTCTATTTTATTTATTCATAGCATTCATCACTGTTTGAAATTTATTTTATTATTCTGCTCTTCCCCTCTCCCCCCATTCCCTGAGGTCAGGGATATGTTGACTTATTCCCGACTGTATCTCAGCTTCTAGAAAGTGACAAATACTTTGTAGGTGCTCAAGAAATTTTTTTTGCCAACTCACTGTCCTGAAAACATGGTGGTTTCTAATTTTTTTGCCAACTCACTGTCCTGAAAACATGGTGGTGTCCATGGTGGTTTCTGATCAGGCAGCATTTGGTGGCAAGGTGACACTGAGGCCTGGGCCAAGAAGACAGAATCCAGCTCTTTGTGTACCAGTCTGTTGGCTCATCTAGATCAGGTGGCTGCTTCCTCTGTGTTATTGGGACATAGCTACATTCACTTAAAAATTCACTATCTGCTGCTTTCCAGTTCCAAGCACAGAGTTGAGTAGTTGAGACAGAGACCCTAAGCCTCACGAAGTCTAAATACTTACTATCCATCCCTTCATGGAAAAAGTTTGCTGATCCTTGATTTAGATGCATAGAAAAAAAGACAAGAAGGAAACACCAAAAATAATTAATAGATTACTTTGGATAGTGGGATTATAGGTCATTTTAATTTTTATCTTTATACTTTTAAAATTTGTTAGAGACCCATTTAATTTGGAAATGAAATAGCCTTATAAATACTGATTTTAATATATTTAGAGAACATTTAATCATGAGCTTTTTATGTTCTTTTTTTTCCTTAGTGCGGCTTTTGACACAAAAACTGGGTTACGTGTTGCAGTGAAGAAGCTATCCAGACCATTTCAGTCCATTATTCATGCCAAAAGGACCTACAGAGAACTGCGGTTACTTAAACATATGAAACATGAAAATGTAAGTTAATAATTCAAGGCAGGATAAATTCTGCTCTTTAATAGACTGGAAAAAATTGTGTTTTAATTACTGCAAATGGAAATGCATTAGAGTACATCAAACTTTGGACCGTCCTTCTTGTACTGAGGTGTTAGTGACCACTGCATTATGTCAGGTAGATACTCAAAGCCTTGGGATGAAATTGGTGCATCTTCCTGGAGTTCCAGTTTTACTTAAAGATTTTTAGAGGGAAAGCATATAAAAATTTTTTAATAAAAATAAATATTGTGAGATAAAACACAACTCACAAGGATTTTTAACAGAAAATATTACAAAGAAGTTTCGTATTCTCTACTTGGTTTATTTAAGACTATATTATCAGAATATGGGAATCCATGGTATTTTGTGTTGTTATGGGTTTCTTCAGTGGCGAAGTTTGAGGAAGAGTGCCTTAGGTTCACTGAATGTCCTATCAGAGATGGGTATTATTTTCTGGATAATTTAATATTATAATTTTTTCCTTTTAATTTTTAAAGACAGCTTTTTTGATTCAGTGATTTTAATAAATGTGACAAAGACATTGTTTAAGTTAAATATAATGTTTTCTTGTCTATAATTTGGACATTTGAGAACAATGCTGTCCTGCAAAGGAGTGCTTAAAAATCCTAATAGCATAAATAAATGGATGCGGTTGGAATATTAACTGAAAGTGAAAAAACAATTGACTGAGGACACTTATTTTCCTGAATTTCAAAATCAAGTTAGAAAGGGTTTATGTGATTGCTGTATGAAAGGAACTGTAAAATTTGTAGCATTATAGAAACAATGGCCATAGAGATTTTAGAACTATTTGACCCTATTGGTGGTTACTGTGTAGAAAAAAATTCAATTTTTCAATTTATTACTATTTATTATTATTATCATATATTTTTTCTGTTTCAGTAATTGAACTTTTTTTCTTCATAGTAAGAAAAAATGTATTAAAATACATTTGTTTCACTAAGTACAAATTTCTTCTAAATTGAGAGCATTGTGACTTAAATTTGGAATTTAAGCTATTGTAATCACAGCTGCAGCTTATTTATTTTCATGTTTTAATTGCATACTGTTGAGAACATCCTGTTTTCCACAGATTATCTCCATTCCTAGGTATAATTTTTATATGAGCATCCATGTGCAAACTTGAGTTTTTAAAAAGTTCAGTGCAGAGCTGCAGCCTTCCTAATCAGTGACATGTTTATAAGAAGTTGAGATATGTGGAGAAAGCTGGCAGGAGAATCTTTATTCCGAAGTCTGCATAAAATCAAGGTGGTCTGGCAACTTAACTGATGGGTTTACATTTGGCTTTTAACACAGTTGAGTGTGTATGCTGTTTTTCATTACACGTTAATAAATGTGACAAAGATACTGTCAGAGCATTTTAAGAATACTTTGAAAATGGAATGGAAGTCAAACATTTATGGAACCCCATAGCACCTCCAGGAGGCCCCAGGATCCCACTGATGTTGTCTATGCTAATTTAAGAACATCTACTGTAGAAGATTACCAGCACTGTAATTTATTGTTATGCTTTATTTCATAGTCAGTTTAAGCCAATGTTTAGGGCAAAAATTATTTTGGGTTATCTGAATCCATGCCTTGGCTTTTCTAGTGATCATTGCAACAACCTTATTTAGTATGCTATATTTTAATTTTCCGTAATGAGATACTTTGAAATATGTCTTACATGATATTGGGCTGGTTGCATTTGAGCCATTCTGTATGTGTAGACATGAAGAGGCCACAGTGATGGGATACAATTGTTTTAATTTAGGAAAGACTATACAACTTTAAAGAGGACTGACTGTATTAGGAAAACAGGCTTTTAATTTATCTAAATTGTTTTATAAACAGTTTGCTTAATAGCAGTCTTTTTTATATTAAAATGTTTAGGTTTTCACTCTGTCAATGTAGAGGGTCACCTGTATATAGATGGTGATTTGTTGTTTGGACTAAAGGAGGCAGATGGCTGAACGTTCATAGTTCTCCATTCTGTTGGCAAATGTTTGAAGAGGGACTGGGAAGGGGCCAAAAGACTTTGACTAAATGTAGAAAAATTCCAAAATTTCAGTCTATTCTACAAACGCTTGTTAGTTGTGTACAGTGTAAAGGTGTCTTTACCAGGTGAAGAACCAAGACTTCCAAGTAAGTTTAATCGAGGATTTTAAGAGGAATTCCTCTCCTTTATCTTCTCTTCCTCTTTTTCTTTCTTTCTCTTCTTTAATGACTGTTTTGGGCCACTGTCTAACTTTTAGCTACCTGCCAGGACTCCAAAGACAGCAGCTGCAGCAACTTAAAACTCGTGAAAAACTTAAGTAAGGATTGGTAGCAAATAGAATTTTTAGGTGCCAGAATGCACATGTGATCTTTTACACAAAAATGCCTCTGACTTACAATCCGTAGTTCATTTTATTTCTTTTATTAATGATAATGAATGACAGATATGTAATTTTCATATGGGTTATAGGAGCTAGGGGATGTTACTCTCTGAACAAATTTACCTGGCTCATTCCTGACTGAATTTTTGACCTTGATCTCATTGACACCTGGTCTAAGGAAAGATTAAAAGGAAGCAGCTGGCTAGCTGCATCCTTTTGCTGTCTGAGTAGGTACTGTACAGTTAAGGGCCTGGAGAGCTATACATTAAAAAAAACTTTTAATGATTAAGGGACTCCTTTCATAAATTTTATTTGGGAGCCTTAGATTTAATCTTACCATGATAGAACAAGTGGTTGTTTTGGTGTGCTTGTGTTAAATACATTAAATATTGTCTTTGACTGGTTACTGACTTAAAGTGTTTTATGAGTGTGTACCAATTTAATAAAGATATATTACTTCTGTTTGTCATTGTAGGACAGTCATCAGAGATATTTGCTGATTATTTATACTATAACCGTCTTTTCTAAATATTTAATTCCTGGGTTACTTTCTAAAGTGTCTGAAATCATATAATGGCAGAAGGAGTAAGGAAATAGGCTAAAACATGGCAAATTAAAAATAAACTTCCATTTAAGAAATGAGAAATGAATCGATTATGGAATGTTCCCCAAATCTGTTTTAATGCTGGGGAAACTTTTGTTTTACAGTATTTTCCTTATGATTAATACTCCATAAATAGGATTAATAGAGAAGGGATATTTGTAAAAGCCCACAAAAAATTAAAAATACTTTGATGTAACGTGAGTGGCTTTAATGTCATAAAATATGTCCCTTTTAAGGAAATTAAAATTTGATAGAGTATTTGCTAATATGCTTTGTTCTATTATTTTTTTTTCCAAATTAGTCATTGTGCTTCTTGCAGCCATACTTTTTAATCATTTGAATAATTGAATTTAGCTTTATATGTTATGTTTTGTTACTGGAAGTAGCTGCTTCAAATAGTTTGTTTCTGTGATTTGTATTTTACAATTCATTCTAAAACTCTGAAGTTTCTGGTCACGATTTATTTTGGTAATCCACAGCAGGTCAGTATACATAATCTTCCCCAAAATACTATGAAAATAAGCAATGAGGGCTTCCCTGGTGGCACAGTGGTTGAGAGTCCGCCTGCTGATGCAGGGGACGCGGGTTCGTGCCCCGGTCCAGGAAGATCCCACATGCCGCGGAGCCTGCGCGTCCGGAGCCTGTGCTCCGCGACGGGAGAGGCCACAACAGTGAGAGGCCCACGTACCACAAAAAAAAAAAAAAAAAAAA